>VDFB02300546.1:0-11208 GCA_007258455.2 Sequoia sempervirens | reverse complement strand
CCTAACACTCTTATGCAACACTTCGTAAGTTCTTGTTGATGCAGTATTAGATGCGAAGTTTCAAAATATGCATGGTTATATAAATTCTCATCTCATGACTATAATTGCATCAAATTAAGAATTTTCAATCCTTTCTGGTCTAGACAAGAGAAGTATGGAGTAGTGTTCCAATGCTAAAGTCTTATTGTGAATCTCTTTGCTATGAGTGGTTAAAAAATGAGGAATCCATCTTCTACACCAAATGAGAAATATTCACAATATGTGCTAGGAAGGAATAAGTCCATAAGATCGAGTATGCAAGAACTGAGAATTGCAAAATTGGCTTACATTTGACTTCCAAACACATAAATTTTCACACTTTTCAATGTTCACACGTAATTCAAAACATATATGTGCGTAAGTTGTAAAGTATACACTTGAATACACGTAACTCATATCTATTGAACCATGAATTTATAATTTGCAAATATGGACACCATTGATAAAAAGATTTGTATTAAGTAAATAGTCATAAAAATACATACATCAATATATGTCGATATAAGTATAAAATATAGTTACAAAATAATATATAGGGAAGCCATTTAGAATGCCATATATAGGTATCTAATGTCAAATATATCCAATACAAAATATGTACAAAATTTCCATGTAGGCATACAACAAAGGGCTCTGTGCATTCAAAATTCATTTATCTCCATGCTCTGGTTCAAATACAATTTTCTTTCCCTTTGTTGGGCGATCCGATGGCGATAAGTCTATCGCTCGTTTCTGCTGTGCTCGAGGAGTGCTCCTACTGCTCCTCCTAGTATTTAGCTTCTGGTGAAGTTTCAACTGTTACAATAAGAAGTAAAGACGTTAATATATAGAAATTACATTATAAAAATTAATATATTTATCAAAATAATCACTTACGGCCATCTCACGATCACTCTCCTTGATGGAAATATTTGCACGCTGATGCTCAGGCGTGCTCAAGCCCTGTATAAACCATCCAAATAGGAATTAAACTACGAATCAATAATGGTTTGATTTTTCACTAGAACTAGTTCATCTATAACAATGAATGTAAATTGAAATTTAATAATTTGCCTCATACCTCCACTATCAGAGCCATCGAGGATTGTATACCGGAGGAAACACCAATATCCATTGCCCTCATAACGTTTGGCGATGTTTCTGTCACCAAAATCTGAAAATAAAACAATAAATTATTCAATCACAAAAAAGTTACAATAGCGATCCATGTGATGACTTATAATGTATGAGATCTAATGAACAAAATTTTGAGTACAAGTAATTAAAGATATATATTTCTGATTATTAGTTATCGAATTTGAAGTAATGCTTTGATTTTGAATGATCTATGTAATGCAACGTAAGGTCAACAATATGAATATTAACTACACAAATCTACTAAACTTAGAATTCATTACTTAAGTTCTCTTTAAATTCTGTATTACCTCTGTGAACGTTTGATCAAATCTATTGGCACTCGGAGGTGTTTCCTTGAAACCTCCAATAGTACCCTTTTCAACATTCAAAATCACATATTAAAATACCATTCGTAAAACAATGCTATTAACACATGTAATAAATTTATAATTGTTTACTAACTTTACATACCCCACCGATAGGTGTACTACAAAAATAAGTAGGTGGATGACTGGTGTATCCATTTCCCTGCTAATCAAGGACTCGCAATTTTTATTAAAAATGTTCAAATTAGTTAATCTTGCTTTTCACAATCAAATTTAATAAATTAAATTCAATGAACATGTTGAATTTTACCGAAGTCACCGCCATATGCATCATACAAAATGTCAGCTGTCCTCTCCATCCCCGTAGATGCATACGGATCAGGCTACGTAGTATCATATGGATCCTACGTAGCACCCTCTTGAGTGCTGGTAGGGTCATACAAACAAGTCACCCCACAAGATTGACACACATGGGTTCAAGGCCACCACCTAAAGACTCGATGGCATTGTACAACAGGGCTAGTGTGATGGATGACACTGTCAAAGCCAGACGCTTCGCAATGCCCCCATGTTGGCACCTTCAACGACAGTATCACAATCTGCTCACTTAGGCTGCCTAGCAAGAGGTCGCCTCCCCTTGCCACATAGGATCTCGGCTGTACCCTCGTGCCTATCCTCGAAGCTGACCCCCACCCTCTCCTGAACTCCTCATACCGTACACAATTTGGGATTTGGTTCAATACAACCACTATATAGTTTCCTAAGAAATATATGAGGGATTCCCCACAATTATTGCACTTGCAATCAAAGACCATATACCATCTTTCATAAAAACGGTTCTTAATCTCTTTGGTGGTGGCACCAATGAATAGGAAACCTCTTTGCATTGAGGGTAATATTTGATTTGTTTTAGGGTCAGTGAATAGAGAGCACAAATCACCTTTAGTAATTTTTAAATCTTTTACTTGTTTATATGATAATTTGTCTGCATAATATGCCCTAGCTGTCTGCCTCCTATCTTGCCATCTAGATATTTTTTGGGTGATTGCATCTACATTTTTTAACATGTCTTTCAATGAATTTGCTAGAAGCATTCTTTCTGTGGTTGAAGAATTTGGATCACTCAACCTACTGATAAGATCCTCAAGTTGTTTTCTATTGTTCTCAATTTCACTCCTCAAATTTTCTTGAGTGTCAGGAGGGTATTGAGAGAATGGTGGGGGAGGTTGATTTTGTTGTTGAGGTTGATTTTGTTGAGGATTTTGCTGCTGAGGATTTACCTCCTCTTCTTGTTGAGGATTTGCAGGATTTCCTACAGATTTAAAAAAATAATCAAATCTAACCTAAAACAAACAAAATCAATTTCAAACTAACAAATTCAAAACAAATAGTAAACAATACTTACCTCCTGCATCTCTTCGTCGTCATGGTACCATATTTGCAGACAAAATCCAATTGTTCTTGATGAAATTTGCAGAAGTCCTTCCTCCTAGAACGCGAGCGCGAAAATGAGGGTTTTTGGCCGTGGGCAGAGCTGAGAAATAGTGAAAAGCAAATGATACACATTTCACTTTTTTTTTTCTTTTAAAAGCACATAACAAGCTAGCGTTATAACACGAGTGTGTTATGTGTTAATTTTTTTCCCATTTGGCCACAAAAGTGCAACCAACTTCATGCACCCGCCCCACTATCATATGCATCTTCACCCCCTTGATGATCAAAGGTTGTTTGTGATCTATTTTCTTCACCTAGAGGGGAATGGCTTTTTATTAGGGCCCTTTATGCCTATATGGCATTTTTGGACATCTATTTTGTATTGCATATACATGGCATTATTGTAAGCCCATATGGCTATTTTGTATATATGTTATACTTATATCGACCTATATTGATGTATGCCTATATGGATATTTGGTTAATGGGTGATCCCACAATAGTGGTTTACAATTTTTGGCCAAACTGGACACTGAAATTATTTTTTTAAACTAAATCTTCACATTCGAGCACCTATAGCGGCTAAACCATGAAGAATTTGAAGATGATGAAAACTAGAGTTTCGTCAAATTTTGTCTGTAGATTCTAAAAAATATTTTTTTCAAAATTTTTGGAATCAGATTGCACTTCTTTTTCTATCTCCCATGAAAACTGGTTTCTGAGTATCAACTCATCAAATTTTTCTACCCTTTTACACTTTGGTCTCTTAAGAGATATTGTTGGTGCAATGTAGCTCAGAATGTTCTGGCATGTTGGGTACAAAATAGGACCTTTCATAGCATAAACCTACCCATTTATATGTGTTGGAACTATTAATTTGTTCGTATGACAAATAGAACAAAAATTACACTACCTTGCAACTTTACACTGCATGCATTTGATGCTTTTTCCATCTACTAAAAACTTGTCACCACAGGAAAATGGATTAGAGATATGAAAAATTGAGAGAGGTTATTATAGAGGGGCTCTATGTGATCTTGTACCTTTAGATGGAATGTTTCTAATTGCCATGGTTTCCAAGTAATAGGTTTTCAAATTTTGCTACCCTTTTGCACTTTGGTCTTTTAAGAGATATCATTGTTGCAATGTAGCTCGAAATGTTTCAACATGTTGGGGTATGAAACAAGACCTTTCCTAGCGTAAACCTACCCATCCATACATGTTGGAACTGTCAGTTTGGTTGCATGAAAAACAAAACAAAAATTATGCCGCCTTGTAATTTTACACTGCACCCATTTAATGTTTTTTCTATCGATTGAAAACTTGTCACCATAGGAAAATGTATCAGATATATGAAAAATCAAAAAGGGTTATTAAAGGGGGACCCAGACATGATCATGTACCTTTAGAAAAAATCTTTCTAAGTGCAAGCCTATTTTATGATGGAATTATATTGCAGTTGTGTATTGTGATACATTTTGAGAGTCTAATAGTGGTTGAATTACCTCTAGATCTCTAGTTGGTGATACTCCTATGAGAAGCTTGCTATACAAGTACAAGTATATTGTAATCTTCTTGATTTTTGAATAATATATTGGGTGACTTTTGGAGTGTGGATTTTTTCTCTTAAAAGGGGTTTCCCCACGTAAATCGCTATGTTGTGGTATGCATGATATTTATATTTATTTTTGATTAAGTTTGTGTAACAATTGTAAATATCTATAAATCTTTGCATTATCCTCTTCTCAATATTAGTGTAGGAAGTTGTTTTGTTACCTTAGCTTCCTTACAAGTGGTATTTGAGCTTGATCACCTTTGGTTTTAGTTGTGGGTTGTTGGGTTTTTTGAACTAATCTAGATTTGAGTGGGATATTTTGTAAAAGATACTTTGTGATCTTATAGTAGGAATTTTTTAGATGGCAAGTTCATTAGGGAGAATAAAGTTGGATAAGTTTTCTAGAAATAATTTTGAGATGTGGAAGTTGAAAATGGAAGATCTGTTGATATATTAAGATATGTGGGGTGTTATTGATGATAATGTTTCAAGGCCTACAAATCCTACTTTGGATTCTCAATATGATGTTATGGACCATAAATCCAAGGGTCTAATAAGATTGTTCCCAACATACTCTATTTGAATCAATGTCCATGAAGAGACCTCTCACAAAAACTGTGGAAGAAACTTGGTGAGATGTATCTAGCCAAATCTTTAGTGAACAATATTTTCTTGAGGAAGAAATTTTATTCCTTGAGAATGGAAGAGGGTGGAAAAATCACAGACCACCTCGAAGCATTCAATATGTTGGTGGCTCAATTGGCATTAGTTGGTGTCAAAATGGATGAGGAGGAGAAATTTCAAATCTTTTTTTTTTCTTTACCTAATTTGTGGGATTCTCTTGTTATGGCTATTAGGAGTACTTCTATTATCTTGAAGATTGAAGATGTGGTGGGCTATTTTATTTCTGAAGAGATGAGGAGGAAGGTTCCCATCAGTGTCAAGAAGGCCCTAAATGTTCATGGAAGACCTAAGGAAAAATGTAAGAAGAACTTGAGAAGCATGATAAATCCAAGTCCAAGGGGAGATCCAAATCTCTTGGAAGGTTCAAAGTTGTTTTTTTGAAACTACGGTAAACTTGGACATATTTGTAAGGACTATAAAGAAGAAAATAAGGAGAAAAATAAGAGATTTAATTTTGATTCTAAGTTTGAGAAGGAGGATGGTGATGCATTCAATGTAGCACTGATGAATCATGTAGGTAATGATTCATGGTTAATTAACTTGATTACATATTTCCATATCACCTCTAATAGAGATTGGTTTTCTGAATATGAAGAATTTGATGGAGGTCAGGTATACTTGGGTGACAATTCTTGTTTAAATATTTTTGACTATGGTAAATTTAGAATCAGGTTTCCTAATGGTAGAATAAAAATGATTAATGGTGTGTTAAGCATATCCCTGGATTAGCACAAAATTTATTATATATGAGAAAACTAATAGATTCATGTGTACACGTAGTCTTTTTGATACATGATGCAAGATGGTTAGAGGTGCTATGGTGATTGCTAGAGGTGTTAGATATGGCACACTATATAAGCTTGATGCATGCACTATTGAATGAAATAGTAATTATATGAAAAGCAAGTTTGTGGCTACTTTGTTGGAAAAGGTGAGGGTTTTTTCTTCAACAGATGGTCATGGCTTATGAGTACCAAAGTCATGCTCTTTCTTTTTAATCAAAGTTACTTGTAGAGAAAACTATGTTATGGCACTAGATATTTTTCCACATTAGAGAAAAGGGTGTAAGTACCTTGAAAAATAAAAACCTTGTTGAAGGGTTGTTTGATTATAATATTAAATTTGATTTTTGTGAGCATTACATTTATAGAAAACAAAACCATGTTTAGTTTTACTCGAGTTCTCATAAATCTTGTGGTGCATTGGATCTTATTCATTCTAATGTGTTTGGTTCTATAGATGTTCCTTCAATTGGAAAATTTGCATATTATGTTTCATTTATTGACGATTTTAGTAGAAGGAATTGGGTATATTTCCTAAAGAGTAAATCTAAAGTTTTTGGTCAATTTAAAGAATTTAAAGCAAAGGTTGAGTTGTAAACTGGAAGGAAAATAAAAATTTTGAGGACTAATAATGGTGATGAATTTTTCTCTAATGATGTTGATAGGTTCTATAAATATTGTGGCATTCATAGATAAAAGACAGCTTCGTATTCTCCACAACAGAATGGAGTTGCAAAAATAATAAACAAGACATGTTGATAGAGAGCTTAGAAGTATGTTGAGTGGTGTTGGTCTATAACAAAGGTTTTGGGTTGAAGATATTGTCACTGCTTGTTACCTGATTAACGAGTATCCTACAACAACTCTTGTTGATAAGACTCCTATAAAGGCATGGTTGGGTCACAATCCTTCATTAAGACATCTTAGGGTTTTTAGTTATGAGGCATATGCACATGTGCCAAAGGAGAAGACAACAAAGTTGTCCAAAGAAAAAGGCTATGAAATGCATCTTCATTGGATATAGCTATGGTGTGAAAGGATACAAGCTTTGGAATCATGCAGAACAAAAGGTAATAAATAGTAGAACTATTATTTTTAGAGAAATTTAGCCTTCTTTTGTTGCATTACAACCATAACAAAGCAAATAGGAAGATATGATTCAACTTCCTTGTACACCTGAGAAAGTTGAATCAAGGCCCCTAAATGGACAAGAAGTTGAGGAGAGCTCATCTAGCTTTGAATCTTCAGAAGAGGAGGGAGAACCTCCAATTTAGCTTGTTTGTAGGTCTACAAGGTATAGACAACCACCTTAAAAGTATTCACCTGATGTTTAGAGATGTATTCTTGCTTTGAATACTAACATGGATGAACCCAAATCTATAGAAGAGGCATTAGGTATGAATGATGCAAAATCTTGGAACATTGTTATGGATGAAGAAATGGTAGCTTTAAAAAGAATTATACATGGGATCTTGTATTGTTTCCTGAAAGATGAAAACTTGTTGGATGCAAATGGGTGTTCAAGAAAAATATTGGTTTAGATGGAGGTATTGAGAAGTACAAAGCAAGGTTGGTTGTGAAAGGTTACTCTCAAGTTGATGGTGTCAATTATGGTGAGATATTTTATCCCATTGCAAAGATGACATCCATTAGATTTTTTCTTTCTATTGTTGCTACTTATGATTTAGAGGTTGAGAAAATGGATGTTAAAATGACTTTCCTTCATGTTGACTTGGAGGAGGATATTTATATGACACAACTAGAGTACTATATGGTGAAAGGTAAAAGTAATTTGGTTTGAAAAATTGAAGAAATATTTGTATGGCCTAAAATAGAGTCCTAGGATGTGGTACTATAAATTTGATACATATTTTTTGAGTTTGGGATTTTGAGCATTCTAAATCATATCATTGTGTTTATTATAAAATTGATGGTGATCATTTCTTGTTTATTTCATTATATGTTGATGATATTTTATTTATTTGTAAAGGGAAAGGTATGATTTTAGAACTAAAGTCTCAACTTGTAGCTAAATTTGAAATGAAAGATCTTCATGTAGCTAGACACATTCTTGGGATGAAAATTAGAAGAGATGGAGTGAACAAAAAGCTATAGCTTGGCCAATGTAAGTATGTCAATTCAATTTTATAGAAGTTCAATATGCCAGATTGTAGACCATTTTGTGTTCCTTTTTTAGTTGGAAAAAAAAATCTATTTGAAATTGTCCAATATCCCCATCAAAGATGGAAGACATGAGCAGAGTACCTTACAAAAGCATAGTTGGAAGTATGATGTATGCTATGATTTGTACTAGACCAAACATTTCCTAAGCAGTGAGAGTTATTTCCAAATATATGTCTAATCTTGGTAAATTTCATTGGTATGCAATTAAAAGAGTCTTAAAATATTTATGTGGTACCTCAGAGTATTCCTTGTGTTATCATAGTAATTTGATTGAAGACGAGATTTTCCTTAATATTCATTGTTATGCGGATTCATATTGGGTAGGTGATATTGATAGCAATTGATCCACCAATTCTTATGTGTTTACTTTATTTGGTGGTGCAATTAGTTGGATGAGTAAGTGACAGGATATGGTTTCTTTGTCCACTACTGAAGTTGGGTATATGGCAACTACTCAAGCTTGTAAGAAATCAATTTGGCTTAAGAGACTGTGTTCAAATATTTGAATAAAACAATTTACAGTGATAGTTTATTGTGCTAGTCAGAGTGTGATATGTCTAGCCAAGAACTCAATATTTCATGCCAAGACCAAGCACATTGATGTACACTATCATTTTGTTAGAGATATGATCAAAGATGGCAAGGTGAAGTTGGTTAAGGTAGAGACTTTGATGAATATTTTTGATTCTTTAACTAATGGACTGTGAGCACAGAGAAGTCCATATGGTGTTCAAAGTCTATGAGCCTTTCAACCTGTAGCAAGTAAGAGGTGATGTTTATAAGTTCCCTCTCATTGTTCTTGCAAGGTGTTCGAAAAGTGGGATATTTGTTGGGAAAATGTGTGTCAATCTTGCAATTAAGGTTTATTGTTGATAGAACTTAAGTGTGTGGGGATGTAGCCTAGGGTACCCCCTATGGAGTCTCGGGGGCTCATCCCCTCGGTAGGGGGTTTGAGAATTGAGTTCCCTAACGAGGGTTCGAGGGAAGCACCCCCAAAAGCCATATTTTATGTGTATGTAAATATGGATTGTTCATCATTAGGTCTTATTATAGATATTTTGTTGGATTGTCTTAGAAGGCAACCATATTTTATGAGGGCATTGTATTATGGTTGTGTACTGTGATGTATTCTAAGAGTCTAATACTGGTCATGTTGCCTCTAGATCTTTTGTTGATGCTCCTCTTGTGAGAAGCTTGCTCTACAAGTATATTGTAATTTTTGTGATTTTTGAATAATATATTGGGTAACTATTGGAGTGTGAGGTTTTTCTCCTGAAAGGGTTTTCCCCACATAAATCACTATGTTGTGGTATGTATGATATTTATGTTTATTTTTGTTTAAGTTTATGCAAAATTTGTAAATTTTTGCATTATGCTCCTCTCAAGATTAGTGTAAGAAGTTACTCTACTACCTTAGATTCCTTATATATCCATGAGGTTTGGTATTTTACTTTTACTGTGAGAACAATTTAATGGGATTGAAAAATTGTGGTTATGTGATTAAAAGTATTTAAAAAATTAAAAAAAAAGGAATTTGTTATTTATAGTTATAAATTTTATGTTGGGATTAGGGTTAAAATATTTTTTATCAAGATTATGTGACAGTTTGTATGACACTTCCTTAATAATCTTTTATATATCAAGATTCCTTATATATCCATGAGGTATAGGTTCAAATCCTATTGGATGTAATAATTCGTTGTATTTGTAAATGTTGCAAAGCTTTTCTATGCTAGAAGAAAAAGTTGGACCGACCTCCAAGTTCCCTAGGCCGATGATTGGTAGATTACGCAAATGCAGAGCAATCATTAATCGATTTCATTATCTTAACGATCATCATCAAAAGAACCAAAATAATGGTCATTATGATCATCATCATAATCATGCGATATAGGTGCAAAATACCAAACCTCGTGGATAGTATGAAGTGTTATAATATTGGTAAGGAATGATCTAAGGGGGGTTGATCAACTATGGGAAAACCTTACAATTGTCACACCACTTGACCATATAGACATCACTCCAAATGTTATCATTAACATTAACACAAGCATAAAATTGCTCACAAATTCTTCACTTTATTTCTTTTCCATTGATTTTCTCAATGTGACGATTGCTCAGTCATGTAGAATGTGAGGAAAACCATGCAAAAGGTTTCAACTAAATATACTTGGTTCAAGAGATTCATATGCACAACTTTATGACACAAGCCATAAACAAAATTATATTTTTGTTTTAATCTTTTTTTAAGGTTTCAACTATTTATGATCTTTGGGCCATTATTGGTTCTAAGGAAGAAAAGAAGAATTTATTGACTGAAATTGGGCCATACACCAGAACCAAGAGAATACCATGCAGTGCTTGAGGGTTATCATTGACTACAACAAAGAAACAGTGAAGAATACTTCCCTCACTCTTCAAGTTTTTGAAGATGCTCAGATAAGGAAGAGCCAGGGGAAGCAGCTGGCAAAAGGGGTGGACAATAGTCATGTGAAAAAGAAGAAGGGAAAGAAGGTGGACACCTTAGCTCATGATGTCACTAAGGATACCTAGGCCATTCTTCAAGGGCCTGTGACTTTCAAGAAGAAACTCGAGTTCTTGTCTCAAGAGTGGAACGCAATCACTGGTCTCAAGCTTTTAGGAGACCTATAGGTGTCTGGTGGTTTAGTGTTGGTCTTGGTTTTGTGGTTTCTTTGTGTTTATTCCTACTCATCAAACTATTTAAGCTATAGTTTATGTTTACTTTTTTGGTTTTCTCACTACTCGTGAGTCCCTAGTTTGCCTATATGGTTGTTTTGTAGTGGGTATTGGCCCTTCAAGTTTTAATATAATCAAAACTATTTATGCTCCAAGACTTCCACATGACCAACTTTAGTACATAATGCCTTTAAAAAGAAATTTTGAAGGAAAAATGTATATATACCTCATAAACTACTTTTGAATTGAAAACTATGAAATGTCAATCTACATAATAAAATAATGTTGCAACACAAATTAGTTGTAAATAAATAATAAAAAAAAAAGATAAAACAAAATTAAAAAATATTAGGCAACAAGATATGGTATCCATGGTAAAACCTTCAAAATA
>VDFB02300545.1:0-28183 GCA_007258455.2 Sequoia sempervirens | reverse complement strand
GTATGTAAAACAACTGCCACTATTCCCTTCTCTAGTGCTCAATTCACTTAGTAGGGAAAAAAATATTTCTTTCATAGCTCTTAAAAAATGGCTTTCATACAAATTCATTTCTTCTTGTAAATAAAAACAGGGAAGAATACTTGAATATATATTTGTAGCTATTTTGAATTTTTCTTTGTTAGGTTCTTTGCATAGAGTCACCACCTCCTTTTGTAGAGGACCAAACTTCAATAAATATTAAGTTTCTTTCACCAACTGATTTCACTTTAAGCTTCCTTTTCCTCAAACAATTTTTAGTAGTACAAAGTTCTTTGGAGTCACCACCCACTCTTATTGAGAACTTTAATTTAGAGCCCTCATGACACTATCAAGGAAAAAATGACCTATTGCAAAGGTTTTCTCAAATGTCCCCAATGGAGTCATCATTTTTGTTGGTTATTTTTTTAGAACAAAACTTATTCTTACCACATACCTATGAACTTGCTATAATTTGATTATCAATAAGGGTAAGGATTGGCCAACACATAAGTTAGGGATTTTAGGCCTTCACTTCTTCACTTTAGGCTCTATTAAACCTAGGAGGGTAATCCTAAACATTGTGTTTATAGATACCAGTGTGTCTAGGTATCAAACACAAAATAATTAGATGAGTCTCCTTGAGTGTTTACTAGACACAATGTCTTAAAGATTTGGCTAACCTTCATGACAGTGACTAGTTTAAACAAGAGAAAATATAGTTCATTAAGACTCACACACACCTAGAAAAAATTTAACAAGTAAGTTGATTGTATTTTTTTGATCAGTTGTTGAATTGATTACCACACACTTGGGTATAATTAATTTGCTAAACGAGTTCCCTATTATTGGGACAAAGGAAAACTAAATACCCATATGACTTAGATAACAATTTTATATCTGAAAAAACCCAAAGTCCTAAAAATATTGCATTACAATATCCCCACTTATTGCTTCCACAATTCACTTCTTACTAGCATCCTTGTACATGAATTATTTCAGACCTACTATTATATTCAATCATTTACATACATTCATTGAAATGATAAGAAAGAATAGAACAATACATCCATTGGAAACCAACAGAGATAAATATGATAACCATTGATTATATTACTCATAGTCTATATAACTAGTACATAGGAGAGCAATATGTAGAAATTTTATATTATTTTTCTATATGTGTTGTCCTTGTTATCATTAAACCATATACATATTTATTGACTTTATCCTAGAAACATATTACTATAAAGTTCAATATCCATTCTTTTCTATATATAACCCCTTGAAGGTAAACTACCTATTGACCTCCTTTGTAATCAGCCCTGGAATCCATTTTGTAAGACAAGGGAACAACAAGCATGAGGTAAAATTACACCTACATTTCACATTTCACTTTCATTTCAAAATGAATTTCACCAGAATGTGAAAATATTCCCAAATCAATTATAGGTAATCATTTGTAGGATAGAGTTATGCAAAAATAAAAACTCCAAATATTGTTAGTCAGAGAAGACTCACCAATCTTCAAAAAGTGTCACCATCACAGCATCAAAAACACGCAAATCCACACAGAAATGGGAAATTTCACCATCCACACTGAAGGCACAAATAAACAAAGACCTACACCACAACAAGGTAGCACAAAAGACCAAAAACTAAGCACAATGTCAGAAAGGGAATGAGATGCTACTTTTCCTTGTCAGCAACAAAGTAAGTAAATCCACTTAGTGTCCTTATTGAAAGTAGAGTAGTCATCACCACCTCATCATCAGAATCAATCAAATTAGTAATGGCCATGAGATACTGGTGGTAATTGGAATGAATTTTATCTCCACTCCTAGAAGAATTATCCAAGACTTCCATGGGAGAATGATGGTGTCACATATAATCCTAGTGATACTTATTCTTTCTCGTAGCTTCCCTCTCAGGCCATCAATTTTCTTCTCATACCCTTGACCAATTCCTCTAAGATAATTCAACTTCTCAAATGATTAGCATGCTTAAGAAATCCCCATGCAAAGTTCTTGAAAACACTTGCTTTCTTCTTTGGAGTCACAGGGATTTTAGACACATCTTTCTCACTTTGGGGAGAATAACTTTGAGGCCAAGAGGGTTGAGTCTCCTAGATCTTTAGACTGGGTTGACATTCACACTTACCTTACCCATTTCCTTCCTTAGCAACTTATAAAAAAATTTTAGACAAAGACACCACCCAATAACAAGCTCAAATTCACACTTACTTTCAAATTCTTTATTCTCATAAACAATAAAATGGTGAGAAAAATCAAGAAGATGATATTCATTAAATAGAACAACAAGAGAGTGTATGCATTAATTTTACAAGAAAGCTTGTGTGAGGACACAAGCAATCAATTACCCTAATTTTGAACCTTAGTCGTTGATCATAGCTTGAAGTAAATCAATAGATAATCAATAAAGATGATTAATTATGACAAAATTAAAACCATGTGTTTGATACTTCTTCACAATCAGAAAACTCAAGTGAGATAAACATCCACTTAGTTTACATATTAACCACATGCTTAGTGTTTAACCAAACCTATCATGTCACATTTACCCACTTGCCCATGGGAATTAATTTACTTGCAATTCATCATAGTAAGACAATGGGGAGCGATTATGATTTATCTTCAAAATATCAACCTCAGACCCTCTCTCTTATTTCACTTCACCTTCCCATGTACCAACACTGATAGATTTGATAGCCATAAAAAATATTTCCAAATTTCTTATGCATACATAAGAATCAATTATAATTTAGCATAATTTTTAATCTTTAGAATAGTTTTCATACAATATTTCAACAACACCTTGTCTCCATATGAATCCATCTAGGCTATTGAAACATTCCCATTTGCACTCACTTACTTTCCTCACGAAAAGTATGGGACACAAGAGGGGACCTCACTGGATGGAAAGGAGCAGTCAGGATTTATCCACATCACCCACCATTGACCATCGATCTTCCTTTGTTATGAAGCAATAATCATCCTTAAAACTTGGTAGGTCCCACAACAGTGATAGATGTCACCTTTCTTACCAGCCCATGTATCATCTCTTCTAATGCATAACATAGAGGAGCCATGGGGAATGGTCTCAGGATGCTAAAATCAGCAAATGGCTAGAAAACTAACAATAAAAACCTGCAGAATCATTAGTATTTCAACAACAAATTAAGATATTCAACATCCTTATGAAATAACACATCATGTTCAAAATGCAAACAAATGACAAAGGATCTAAAACAAAAGCATAAGAAAACATGATGCAAACTATCTCATATTGGATTGGTGTCACATGTGCTAGTGACCCTTTCCCAAACCTTGATTAATAAGCTTAGATGATGATGATGAAATGGACAAGATCAAATCTCAAATGAAGAGAGTGACCTTGCAAGATGATTGTGAAGGATTTGATAAGAGATGAAGCCTTTATTTTATAGATTTTCTTGATGCTAAATGTTGAAGAGAGACCAATGTGGGACTAAGATCAAGCCAATAAAATAAGGCCACTTGTCAAGTGGTGATAGGCCAATGGTTGTGCAAGATTTGGGAAGAGTGCCCATGAGAGGGTAGAAAAAAATTTGAATTCAAATTTGCAATGAATGCCGAGTTTGACTTTGGAAGGGGACATGTAAGAGACATGTAAGGCCTCATAAATGCTCAAGGTGTAGATGTCCACGTGGGGGGAGATTCAAACTTGGAGAATCTTCTTCCTTTATGCCAAGTTGAAAATAAAGATTTTGATAAATCAATTAAATGCAATTTCATGTGCAAGTGGCCAAATCTAGAGAATGCAAGTGGGTGAGATTAGCATTAGATTTAATCAGGATTAATTAGCTAGGATGATGATTAGGATGCTTTGACTTTTATGACTTAGATATTTGGTTTATTTAAATCAGAAAAGGATGGAAGATGCATGTTTGAGATTTTAATTAAATAAAGCTTGATTTATTTAATTAAACTATGATTAAGATTTTGATGATAAGAACCTGGTTTACTAGGTGAATGGATGTGATGCATTTGATTTATTTATTGAGCGGATGAATACGCATAATGTAAATTTGACGTGTCTATATTTTGCCTCTCTTTGAAGCAATGTACTTGTTGCGTTTGTTCAAAGAATAAACTTGTCGCAATCAAAATCAAAAAAATTCTGATTTTTTGGATGCCCCAGCAGAAAGAAGTACACTGGTACATTGCCCCCTCGAGAGATCGAGCGAAAAGATTCGATTTGAGGGTCGATCTCGTGATAAAGAGGTTCAAAATGGGTGGTTATGGATGACAATGCAAAGATGATTTCAAGATGCTTAGAATAACAAATCTATATTATTCTAAACAACTTAAATGATGATATGATATGAGATGGATGTTTTATGCAGATGCTTAGACTAACAGATCTATATTATGATGATGATGCAAATGAAATGCCTGTGAAATGATCGATGCTTCCTATTATGTATGATATGGATGATATGTTGTATGCTGAGACTAACAGATCTATATTATGATGATGAAGCATGTGAGATGATACATAGAATTCTGATGATTTATGGATGCAAGATGAATGCATAATGGATGCATGATGAATGTATTGGTGATGATGATTAACTCTTCATGATGTGATGTTAGTGCAGAAATGAGATGATGACAAGAGGATCCAACAAGCCAACATAATGAGAGATGATGATGAGAAATGATGATAAGAAATGAATGATAGATGGATGATTTTTCTTATCAAGGATTGGGATTTTCAAAGGGTCACTTACTTTATGTTTGATAACACACATAGGTACGATGCATCAAGGTATCAAGAACCAGGATGGCGTTGTACCTAGTGTGATGGACTTTGAATCAACAAGCAGATAGGAGCATTCATATTCACACTTGACATACGGAAACCTTGCTAGGGTGTACCTAACAAAGCAAGTATTCGCCAAGTTATTTTACAAGAACGTCCAACAAGCACAGCAGACAAAAGATAATGATCATTGCCCCATTCCTATCTCTCTAAATCCTTCGTTTGGATATCATCGAGAGGTCCTTGGAATGAGCACAATAAGATAAATCAAAAGAAAAGATCAAGTACACAAACAAGCCAATGTTCTTCATACCTTCAGCCAAAGGGATGTGTTTTGATAGGATAGGAATCCAAGTGATATACAAAATGATGCCCATTTTCGGAATGATATATCCTAGGACATGGATTGTACAGGATGATGATGGTTTGATAAGTTGATTGATAGGCTGTTGATATAAGGTTGACTGACATGTTTGTGACTGATCAAGAGTTTGATTTTGTGTTCAATGGTTCGTTGTTTCGATTTTTATTTTATGATTGAAGCTTGATTTTGTTGCCTGCTATGATTGTTTCTATTTGTGTTGTCAAAGGATGAAGATGATGATCAGTTTATTATGGATGATTGATTATTTCAAGTGCAAGCGAGATGAAACAGATAGATTTTTTCAAATATTTGGATGTTTTTGACATTTTTTGGAATGTTTTGAGGCTATTTTTGGATTTTGGATTTTTCAAATGTTTTGATTTTTTGATTTTTGCGATGTTTTGGGAATTCGATGTTTTTCGAATGTTTTTTGGATTTTGATGTTTTTCAAATGTTTTTGGATTTTGATGTCTTTCGAATTGTTTTTGGATTTTTATGTTTTTCGAATGTTTTTGGATTTTGATGTTTTTCGAATGTTTTTGGATTTTGATGTCTCGGGGGCTGATCAAAGATTAGCCTTGCCTATGTTTAAGCTCAGAGACGGCGTAGTTCGGATTTCAATGTTTTTGATGTTTTCTGATTTTATGAATGTTTTTGGATTTTCGCATGATTTTGATGATTTCGATATGGATATGTGATGATATTAGTGCTCTATTTTAGATTTTGTTGAAGACCAAGCTAAGGTTAACTAATCGAATCGATGAATTGATGATGATGATAACATTGTTGAGGATGCACAACAATGCAAGGTTTTGAATGATCATGATTGATTGGATTTGATTGATCAAGAGTGATGATGATAACATTGTTGAGGATGCACAATAATGCAAGGAAAGTGTTAAGCAACACAAGGATTGAGAAAGATATCCCAAGATGATGATGGATTGATTGGATTTGATTTGATCAGGATTGTTGAAGCTTGGTTTGGAACAAAAGTTGTTTGAATAATTTGATGTGATGTTTGAAGGGTGCGTTAGATGCAACTGATATTGATTGTTTGAATCGATGTTCGATTGAAGATGAAATTTGATAAGGACATGTTTTCGTCAAAATATGCCATGGGCTAATGATTTGGATTTTTGCTCAACAGTGGTTTCAACCAATTTGATTTCACGTTTGCCAAATGTTCGGATCACCACATAAGTTGGAGGATACATATCAAGATTTACTCCTGAAGCAAGATGTAAATATCTGCCCCCAATGTCTAGCAATGTATGGAATGTTACGGATGGATGCTTGGATAAGTGTATGGACTGATGGATATGGTAAGCATACGAAGGATGCGATGGATTATCCTGTGATAAGATGAGATGTTTAGATAAAGAAAGCTCATTGGATAATTCTTCATGGCTTAGATAACACTGCATAGGATAGGATTGATGAAAATGACCCATGTCAAGATGTTCACCGTAAGCAAGCGTAAAGTGTGCCCCAAAATGTCATCAAGATCAAGATAACCGAGATGATGGATGCAAATATATGCAAATGGATTGGATCAATGGTTTATGGATGGATGGATTTATTATGGATGAGATGGATGGAATGCTCAATTTATTATGGATGGGATGAGATGCTTTCATCTGAACTGGCACACGTAGATGCTCGATTCTACACATGATGCATGTTTGCCAAGTTTTCATCATGGTCTTGCCCAAAGCGCCGTACTTCATGCTGCTTAATTAGAGATGATTTTTATCTTTACTGTTTTCAACTCTTTTTGATTTTTGGATTTTTTGCTTTTTTATTTTTTTTATTTTTCTCAAAGATTCATAGCCGAACCACTGCGGTAAGCTTAATGTGATGCCCCTCATCATAATGTGCCATTGGTATCCTACCCTGAAGGAGCTGCTTTGCTAAGATACGTGCACTTGAATGCAGCTTTTGGGATTCTTGATCTGCTTTGTCGATACCAGGGTTAACTCTATCTCTGTGTGTACATCGCGATAAAGTGCCTTCTGAATCCTTATGATGAAGGGTCGTTGCCAATACATGGTCAATATGAGAATTGGATATCATGTGTGGAGGCGTGGATGGAGTGCGTTTAGGGATAAGAGATGGATTGATTGACAGTTTGGAACCTTTGACTCTCCAAACTTGGGAAGATGAGCAATGATGGGTGGATACGGAAGTGTGCATGGAATTAGGACCAACTGCTTGATACACTTTGTACGTCGCTCAAAAAGCCTGCTTTTGATTTTGTGGACATCTTTGATGGATACCTTTCCCTCTTTTATTTTGCCCCACAGTTTCTTTTACTGATGGAGTTTGATAGGGATGATCTTTCTTTGTATTCTTTGGTATCCATATGTATTTGATTTTTCCATTATGCTTCTCAGCTTCTTTTGCTTTGATAACATTCTTCGTACTTTGATTCAATTTTTTCTTTTGACGTTGGTCCCAATTTGTGGATGGGGTGATGGGTGGATGAAGATTCATGGCGTGGCTGGTTGTAGTATTGACACTAGTTTCACCATAAGGATTCTTCGTGCTCCCTATGTTGACATTTGCTTGAGACAAAGTTTCCCCCAGTATGGTGGTAGTAGCACCTTCGTTCCTTGATTTTTCTTGCTTTGAGGTGTTTTGTTCAGTAAATGTGCTCTGACGAATGACCACTGTAGATGACATTAGTTCAATTTGCTACTTGGCTAACTCTGGGTGTTCTATCTGACTTGTTTCCTTGAGTAGATAATGATGGATATCTTTATTCATGATGTCCTCACTCTGAGTTTGGGACATATTTGATCCTGATGTTGACAACTCCGTTTGATTGTAGGAGTTAAGAATCTGCTCTTTTTGTGTAACAAAATCTTG
The DNA here is from genome assembly GCA_007258455.2 of Sequoia sempervirens. Classification (NCBI taxonomy): domain Eukaryota; kingdom Viridiplantae; phylum Streptophyta; class Pinopsida; order Cupressales; family Cupressaceae; genus Sequoia; species Sequoia sempervirens. Next base: position 20,109 of record VDFB02300545.1, on the reverse strand, counting down.
TTTTAGATGAAGATCATCTACGTGTCCATCCATAGAAAGCATCTCATGGGTAGATGGAGGAGTAAGTGCTATGTGGATGTGATCATCTTGTGTGGATAGGATAATATCCATTAGATCATTGTAGTATCTTGGAGATACAAATTTTTTATCTTGATTTATTTTGGGATTGCTTTCGATATGCTTTGGATCAAGCTCTTGACATGGGTCGGTTTCAAAGGATGGATCGCTTACAAATGGTGCTTGGATATCTTCATTAGACATGGTAAGTGGTTCAACATCCTCAAGTGTTGAGTTTAGGGTTCCTTTAGTATCTATAGCCATGAGGTCGAAGGATGTCAATATGTCTTGGGAATGACCATTGCTAGACTTCGGTGAAGGATTTTGATTATGTTTTGGAATAAATTCTTGAGATATATCCTCTAACTCATTAGGTGATGTAGAGACATTTTTGACATAATCATTGGTCGATGCCTCATTGGATGAGACAAAAACATCTTTATTGACAGATAGATCTTGATCATTATTTTCAACAATTGTGGCGGAGAGATTGACAATGCTATCATTGTCCCCAATAGCAATTATCTTTTGATCAATCAAGTCTTGGATGAGAATTTTTAGTCGAATACAACTTAATTTTGTGTGTCCCTTTGTTTTTTGATAATCACAATGGTTCTCCTCATTATACCCTGGTGGTTTAACTAGGGGTTCTTGATAGTTCCCATAGATGGGGAGCTTGATGAGATTTTCTTGTACCAATTGTTGCAAGACTGATTTGATTGGTCTCCCAAGTGGTGTGTATTGTCGCTTGTTTCTTTGTGAGATTTGTACTTTAAGTTGACCTTGTGGTGATTGATTTTGGAGATGTGGTGATTGATCTTTGACACGTGGGGGTTGGATTTGTTGATGTGGTTGACCTTGATATCTAACTTCTTGACCTTGGAGATTTGCCGGTGGCACACAACTCAACATGATAGATACAACGGTTGATAATGATATAGAAGATTCCGACGATTTGAATCGACCTGATCGATGGATTCGATTCGATTTACGATGGATACTGAAATATCTTATCATGACGCGCTTCTGGTAAATTCTCATTTGGCTTGTGGGGATTTGATGGGATGATGTTGTTCATTTGAAGGCTCATGGATTGATTGTTCGATTGATAGACTTGTAGGTTTGGACTTGGATTTATCATCGGGAAATGTGTTCCAGTCTTTGATTTGGGCATACTCACACTTGTTGTTCTATTGACATTTTTCGAAGGTAATGGTCCCATGTATGGATTGTATAAGTGTGAGTTTTGATAATCAATCGGCATTGTGAGGCTTTGAAGATTCAATTGATTTGGATTACTCAAGATGTATGGATCAAGTTTGTATTCCATGTTCCTCTTGTGTTTTGACCTTGTTGGAAAGTGACCTCTAAGGTTCTTAGGACCAATGATGAGATGAAGGACGAAAGGTGTAAATGATATGAATGATAAATGTTTAGGGACTTTGTATCAATGCTAGACTTAGGGATTTTGATTTCGATTGGTTGATTTGGATGATGAACCTATAAACCCTAAGATGTTGGATGTGATATTAGGATGAACTTGTTCAAAGGATGGTTGATAATTTAACTAATCGTGCATGGAAGGATTCATCCAAACACACCTAGCTAAACAGGTGATTTTAGGGATGTACCCAAGTCTAGGTAATGATGTTTCCAAAGCTCTAAAGTTGTTTGGATGGATGAATTTTGATAAATTTTTGGATGGATGAAGTGTTTGATTTTGATCCTTAGAGACTTAGAGAGACTTTGTTTACTAGGCCAAGGTATTGAAGAACACACTTTTCTCTAAGATCAATCAAATGACCAAAAGATATCAAGCACATGTGTGGGGTCCAATTTGTTATCTTTGCTTAATGAGTACTTTTTACCACAAACACACTCTTTGATTAAAGTTTCAAACTAAGATGTCCAATGTCTTAATTTCTTTAAACCCCACAAGATATTTTATGTGGAAATTCAATGAACTTAAGGCAAGGCTTCCTTTCCTATTGTGCTTACTTAAGAAAGACAAATTGAGGTATAATCCAATGCTTAGGAACCTCTACGGACGTGAATCCCTAGGGAAAGCAGTAACATATGGATTAAGTCAATGATATTTGTCTTCAAGAGGGTTTGAAATTTTGAGAATCATGTTGAATGTTTGTTTGCAAAATGTTTTTGAATACAACACTGTGTTTTCAAATGAAGAACAAGTACAAGCCCTATGGATGTGTAAGACAATATTTGTTGGATTCCCACTTGGACAAGTCCATCTACGCTTATCTCTATCGAATGGTTAGATGCTTGACCCCACTGGCTCCCCTCCACGGCTCATTAACATCAATTGGGGTAGCCAAGCATCAACACCCATGAAACTCCCATGGAATGCTTTCCATCTCTACTAGAAGACCGTAAGAGTGTGGGGTGGCTTTAGAACGACCGTTCTTGCACCAACAAATAGATTAAGGATTTTGGAAAATTCTAGCACATGGGTTCTAGTAAGGACTTTCCGTTCGTAGGAGTTGACCCAACGTGGCAAGAGTCCCTTCGATCCATCTTGTTGAGTTTCAACCGCTGATATTGGCATTTCTTCCAATATCCACATTTCTTATATCTCTAGCCGGAAATACTTTGGCTTTAGAGTGTTACCGGGTTGAGCCGCTCCCTTGGTGATTACTTTTTCTCACAAGTAAGGGCCTTCAAGATAAATAAAAGCAAGAAAAAGCACAACCGTAATCCTCTCGATCAATCTTTGATGGTACAAAGAAAGAGAATGCACGAAAATGCCCCTACTCATACTGACAAGATGTTCAATTTTAAGCCCAAATCAAAGTGTTTCAGCAATAAAATGCATTTTGAGTGTTCTCTCAAGACCCTAGATCGCATTTTGAAGCTTGTAAGGGGAGAGGATACGCACTCAAAAGAAAAAATCACACAATTCAAGCACTTGTTCGTTTTATAGCCTTCAAAGCAATTGTGAGTTCGCTTTAAGAAGTGTGAGGTTGATTTGTTCAATTTTAGTCCAAAAAACAATGTCTAGTCAGTTTCTAGTGTTCAATTTTAATCACTTTTAAAAAAAAAAATGATCATTAATCCCCAAATTGATCTAATTAGTGTAAAAGAGAAAGCAAAACTTGGATGCTCTAATTGTGATAAGCATTTAAAAATTCTCTTTCAAGTTCAATTCTTGATTCTCCAACTCAAACATTAATTCTTCAAATAGTGTTTTCTGTGCTTTAATTTTGGTTTCAAGTTCCATGTGCGAATCTGCAAGATAAAAACATATGAGAATTAATTGTTAAGTAACAAATCAAAAAAAATAAATATTGAAAGAAGATCAATTTCAAAGATGTAATCAATTTAATAATAATGATGTCTAATTTCAATATTGGTCAATTCAAATTTAATGACCACTTCAAAAGTGATTGTGATCCTTTAATCTCAATGCCCTCATTTTTCATGCAAACCCTTGCTATATCATTATCTCCCAGAAAACAAAGATACGATAAAAGAAAAAGGAATATCCTTCTGCTTTACACCGGCAGATCAAAATCTTTACTACTGCGCACTCACCATCATCATTTATTTCTGAGTCTATACAGTCAAGGCATAAGAAACTTCCATCAAATTCAATTAGTAAGTGTACATTTTTAAATAAATGCATTTGGCAGGTAAAATAAATAGAACGGCATACAAGGACAGTAATTTAAAAGTTTTCAAATCTTTCTAGCAAATGCATTTGGTAGGTGTGACCAAAAGGTTGCTCAAAGAAATTTTAAAGGTAAATGCAATTAGCAAGTGAATGATTTGAAAAGACAGGCTTGCAGGCGTACTTGGACAACAGTAAATCAAAAATCCTTACAGTCTATCGATAGAATGCTTTTTTGGCAGGTGTAAATCCAATATCCACAGTGTTTAACCATGCCCCTATATGTGCTAAGAATGACATTTTATAATAGGGTACGGACATCCATCGGCATACATAAATTTTGTCAGATGTTGTGGGTGCCAAAGTTTGAAAAGCTACCCAAAGCTGTCTTTCGAATGCCCCACCTTTCTAAATTCACTAAAACAATGAAGATGCCTGCAAGAACTCACAAGTTAGCGATTCCAAATGATGAAGATACCAATCAAAAGTCAAATTGAAAGTGAGCAGTGCGTAGCAATGAAGGAAGATCGCCAAATCCAATCTGAAGTCTATCCATAGGATAAAAATAAAGTTCGGTACGTATTCTTAATGCTGAGTGCCTCGATTCTCTAGTAGGTGCGGCTAGGACCTGTTTACCTCTTGCACGCCGTTCCTCAATTCTTTAAATATCTTCCTCTCTTTTAATGTATCAGACTGTAATAATCATACTGCGTCCTCTTGTAATTCTTTTTGTTGGAAAGATGGGCATCCTTTATGACAGGCAGATTGAGTATTGCAGAGAGACAAGCTAGGAAAGACGTGGAGCTTGTGTAATATTCAATGATGGGGCATTACTTGCTCAGTTACCTACAATATGAAAGTTGCAGCGAAGCACCAAGTCCACGTGCTACAGATGCTATTTCATCATAAATGTGAAGAGTAGGCACGAGGTTTGTGATTTTAACTTGGGCAATAGGAATATGCAGACATGAACTATAAAGGCTGATGCGTGAAGGCCCAAAGGTAGCTGTCAAACTTTGAGATCTCCTTTAGCTATCCTAAAAGGGCATTTCAACATAGAAAACTAAAATGTTAACTTCTGTAAATGTAAATGCTACCCCAGAACCCAACATTCAAATCAATGTTCAATCGATGCCCACAGAATTTCAGAAGCTCACAGCCCATCAATCAATGCTAAATTTTCAAATGATTACATCCCTTAAATCAGAATGATAATAGTAAAACAAAATCCAATAATGTCAAATAACTCAACAAAGTACCGAACTGTATGATGTTTTGAGTGAATGCCATCTTAGTCATCAAAAAAGAAACTACGTACATTTTATTTATATTCAAAGTTATAATTAATGTTGAACGTATTGAAATTCAGTTGACAGAAAAAAATGCAATAAAGAAACTTAACAGATTTCTATGTTTGGCATTTTATACTGATTTTATAACGTCTGTCATTACTCAAATGTGAAAGCGATTACGTCAAGCAAAAAAAGAAATATCAAGAGCAACAGATCATTTTGAACCACAATATCATTCGTAATGACATAAAGCAATGCAGTAAAGTGATAAATCAAGAATGAGAATGAAAATATTGATTCCTCCAATACGAACAGTCCACTTGGAGGGACAACCTGTTTACAACATATATGTCATTGCAAATACCCTGCAATCCAAAACATGTTTTCTTGCAAGATCAAGCCCTCCTTCTAGCGCCATTTTGTGGATGCTAAAATCTGCAAAAATGTGGTTAGAAATATAACAATAAAATCTACATAATCGTTAGTATTTCAACAACAAATCAAGATATTCAACATCCTTATGAAATAATACATCATGTTCAAAATGCAAACAAATGACAAAGGATCTAAAGCAAAAAGCATAAGAAAACATGATGCAAACTATCTCATATTGGATTGGTGTCACATGTGCTAGTGACCCTTTCCCAACCCTTGATCGATAAGCTTAAGATGATGAAATTGCTATTGATATGGAGATGCTAAGTAGACAAGATCAAATCTCAAATGAAGAGAGTGACCTTGCAAGAGATTGTGGAGGATTTGCTTGAGGATGATGCACCTATTTAAAGATTTTCAAAATGCCAAGTGTTGAAGAGGGACCAATGTGGGATCAAAAACAAGCCAATGAGTTGAGGACACTTGTCATCATGTAATTAGTTGATGTATATGCAAGATTTGGGAAGAGTGCCAAGAGAGGGAAAAATTTGAATTCAAATTTTGCCATAAATTTTGAGAGGGGGACAAGGAAAAACAATAAATGCCCCTGTTTGACTTGTCATGTTGAGAAAATGAGGTTTTAATAAATCAATAAAATTGATTTATTGTGCAAGTGGCTAGATCTAGATAATGCAAGTGGGATGTGATTAGCATTAGATTAGGATTAGATGATGATTATGCTGATTAATGTTGATTAGATGATTTGACTTTCAAGACTTTGATAATTGATTTATTTAAATCAGAAAATGATGGAAAATGTATGATTTGGATTTGATTTAAATAAAGTCCTGATTTATTTAATTAAGTGAATGATGCAAGATGAAGGTTGAATGATAAGGTTTATTTGATAAATGAGATTATTTAATGAATGGATTAAAGGTGATGAATTTGCCTAATGTGAGACCTAATTTGACTGAATCCGATCGAATGCATAATGTGAATTTTGCATGTCTACAATAATAGATTATATACACATATTAAATGATTAAATTGTTATTCTTCAAAAATAAATTAGGTTTTATAATAATAAATTTATAAATTACATATATTAATTTTAATAAATCAATTTGAAGGATACAATTTCAATTTTTTTTTTTGATAAAATATGTAATTTTTATAAATCAATTTATTTATTAATTTTGATTTTATTTTATCAAATTAATTATTTTATATATGATTTAAAAATAAATTAATATTAATAATAATTTTCATATAAAAAGGGATAATTAGAGATTTTATGGTTTGTGGAGTTTTTCTTACATTTATTTTTTCTAAAAAATATGTTTCATAAAGACTAAATAGTTGATGGATATATATGTTTGAAAAATTATTCTAAAAAGATAAGTATAATAATAGAAAATTTGTAAGATTTTAATTTAATATATATTTATAATCAAATTTAAATGGCTATAGTTTTGTAACACATATATCAATACATATATTTTTACAATAATTGATTAATATTCTTTCTATGTAGTTCTTATATTCTTCGTCTTCTTCTTTCATTATTTTTAAGTTTTGATATACATGTTATGTTTCTAACATTTCATTATACCTAATAACTTGTATTTCTTTCCTCTAAGGGTTAATGTGGGAGATGAATATGTGTCATAGGTATATTTTTCTTTTCACTTATATCAATCTTGTATTTAGTAAATCTTAAAATAATAGATATGCATATATGGTATTTTTCTAATGTTTGGTATTAGATCCAAGGTAGTTTTTATGGATTGCATGTACTTGTATACATTTTCCTATCATTGCATGCAATTAACTCATTGTTGTTTGGTTTTGGGTATTTTTCCTTTTTTTAATTTCATAGTTTGATAAGCTTGTGAGAATTTTTAGTCAAAAAATTGACTAATTATTAATCCATGTTCAAGTGAAATTCTTGTAATGATATATTTTTTAAAATACAATATGGTAGACACTTGTAAGATGGAGAAGGATGTTTATTATAGATTTTATCATGTGATTGCATGTTGCATGATGTTCATCTAGAGCTCCTATTTGATAGTGTGGAACAACTCTCTAAAATGGTGTCTAAGTTTTTTTTTATCTAGTGTATTTATCCACAAGTAATGGAGTAATCAATAAAAAATACTAAAATATATACATGCACTAGAAATAGGAAACTTTAATAATCTATGTCCAAGAAATCATTCATGTGAAAAGGTTTTATTTTTATTTCAAGTCATGTGTTGTAGTAAAATGTTACTCAACAAAACATAGTATAAATATGATTCAAAAATTATTGAAAACTAACCAAATATGATATAAATATATATATTTTTAACTTAGAAAAAAATATAAATTGAATCTACATACAAAATTCAATCAATTTTTGTTTAGATATCTTGAAATTCTTGATCATTTGTTTAGTATAATTGACAAAATGTGCTAGATGCTAAAAATGTTGGTTTTTGTGGCCCAAAACTATTGAAAAGTGTGACATATTATTATGTTGTAAGCATATTTGGACACCTACCAATTTGAGGGAAAATATAAATATAAAAGTGCATACCTTAGACTCTGGCCCCTTCATTTTGTACCACCTATTTTAGATATTATAGATGCATGGTATTGACACTTCATATTGTAAGTGCATGGTATTGACACTTAATTTGACACATTTTCCACACTAAGTGATAATAACCCTAAACCCATTAGTCACATATTAATCTAAGTGATCACTATGCATTTACCACACACACCACAATCCTTGTTTTGAGTATTCTCCCATATTGTACTATGTCATGTGGCATGAACTAGTTTTAAGATTGATATCATGACATGACATTGAATGTCCACTTCAAATTCCACTTTTCCCACTTTCAAGATGATTTTCTCAAATTATTATCATTATCTCATCATCCCACACCTTAGAATTTTTGAGTTGAGCATCTAAGAACATGCATTTAATACCATCTCCTAGATTATTAGGATCAATGGAAGGATCAACATCAACATTCATATCAACAAATATAAGTCTTAAAGTTCTTAGTTTCATATTAGTATTAGTAACATTAGTCTTATTTACATCAACGTTTGCATCTTTTTTAGTTGTGTTTTCTATCTTTATACAATGACTAAGATGCTTGACTATTGTCAAGGATGTCGATGGTCTTCCCCTATCATAGAGCAAGCCCTGCTTTGATTTTCAACCCAATCACTTCCTTTGCAAACATGAATAGAGGTCGAGAATATTGTAGGAGGTCATATTAGTCTTAAAAAAGGTCACCCTAGTTAGCTTAGGTTGCATGGTGCACTATAGTCTAGAACTAGGCTGCCTAGTGCAATTATGTTCCCCACATAAAAAAATGTTGAATATCTTTACTCCAATTTCCTTTTTTTCTAATAAGATTTCCATTTCAAATCCTCTTTCGTAACACATTGTGAATTAGTCAATAAGGTCAAAACCAACATCAAAGATTTAAGCTCATTATTCCCTTTTAATTATATTTCATTTATCAACCTCCATTACTCATATTTTAACATTTATTTTAGTCTCCATTCCTTATGTTCTAAGGTTAGTTGGATTAGCATTAGAATTTATAAAAAAATTTATTTCCTTTCATAAGACTCAGATGTAAAACTAAACATTCAAAGAAAAAGTATGAAAATCCTTAGAAGGATAAAAATATTAAAGATAAAAAAATGATACCATTATAGAGTATCATCAATCCCATACTTAAAATTGTTATGTAATCCACATAAGATTGTTAATATTATTAAAAAAGTGTTTGAAAAACTAAGAAGTAACTTACATGGGCATAATAAGATTAGAAGATGAGGCTCTAGAAAATATATTGATTAAAAAGATATTTTTTAAGATATCTAATTCAAATGAAATAGAAGATGAAAGTTATTTATCTTTTTATGCTTGTTATATAATGGTTTAAAATATATTTATTTTGATATCGGCAATTATAATTTAGTTTATTAACTTTTAAATTGAGACAACCAAACAAAATTTGTTGATATCATTTATAATGTAAACATTCATGAAATTAATTATCTATCTAAATAAACAAAAAAATTTGTGATCCATTTAATATATATATATATAATTTGATGGAAAATATTTAGATCCCTCAATTTGTCTTGTTTTATATTTAATATTTAATTGTTTATTATCTTTCAAATGTTTATTTATTTTTTAAGTCTTTTCCTAATTGTTTTAATTGGGAAAATTCCAAGAATACAAATACATACTTATGAAAATTGCAACAATATTTCAATTAAAAGGAATCAAGATTGCTATCAATGTAATTACAAAATCAAAATTAATAAAAAAAATAAAACAATTACAGTATTATTTATACATTTGTAAGGATTTTCTCATTGGCTTTAGATGGGGTTAGAGTATTGTATTTTGAAAGATCAATATATTGTAGTTTTTACAAAAATAAACATGAATTAAAAGAGTATTTAATATTTAGGTGTGTAATATATGATGGGATCCTTGACAAGGTTTACTCCCTCTTTAGAGAAGAATATGGCTCTCTACAAGACCGCATTGCAAGGATCAAATATGTGTAGCTATATTGATCAAGAGATAATCTAACACATAGTCCACATTCTCAATATTTACCTTTTTCTTTCTTCAATCTCAATTTTAAAAATGCAAAAAAATACTCTTTATAAATACAAATTTTTATTTTTTTTAACTAATTTTTGTAAAAAAAAATTTAAATACTTACAAACAATAAAATGAAAATTACAAATAACCAAAGCTGATTTAATCTGAAAAAATAAAAACATGCCACCCATTTTTCAAATAAATAAATTGAAATCAGTTTTAGAAGTGGGTCACCCACCTCCTCTTAAAAATAAGAAAATGTCACCCTTTCGTCAAATAAGTAAATAAAAATCAATTTTAGAAGTGGGTCACCCACGTCCTCTTCCCTCTAATTGTGTTGTTTTATGCTTAAAACTGAAACTCACTTTCGAGGTTGACTTTTCTATTTTCTCTTATAACATTATTCATACTTAAGAAAGAGTAAAATCCAAAGAAAGTATAAGTTATATATTTTCTTTGCTGGCCTTTTAAGGGCACCCAGGCTGTCGCGTAGTGATTCGGAAACTAAACAAATTATTTTAAAAAACCCGTGTTCAATGCCCACTTGTCTTCTACAGAGAGGAAAGAAACTTAACAGAGGTTAAGACGCGTCCGTCGCCGACTTAAAAAAACAGAAGATTGAAGACGCCGTCCGAGAAGGAAAAACAGAGGAGTTTGGGAATAAGCTCAGCGAAAGCAATGCAATAAAACGCGTAAATTGGTTGAGTTGTCTAGGTTTCTCCGTCATACCCCACGCCGACCTGTAACAACTCTGGAATCACAACTACCTATAAATCCAAATACATTCAGCCACATGAGGAATTAACTAACCTGTCTTTTACTTGGAAACTTCACCTGCTTCTCCAAAAACATCCTTATTTAATAAGGAACGCTAGGTAGCATTTCCATTGCAATCATTCATTTCATTTCATCGGAGAAGACGCTTATTATTTTCAGGCTTTGAGGCTTTGTTTCTTGTTTCTTTAGTTTCCTGAGAATGAGTTATTACAATCAGCAACAGGCACCTGTTGGAGCTCCTCCTCCACAAGGTATTCCTCATTCTCCTTTTTTAGGGTTTCTTATGTTCGATCTTTTTCACGATTTTTTTAGATAAGATTGTATCCTTTGATTGGAAAATAAATATAGATGAATTTGGAAGAAATCTTATCTAATCATATGGAATGTTAAAAGTTCATGTCAATTCATGATTTATTGACAAAGATTTTCTTAATTTTAATAATTTATAGAAGCTTTCATATCATTCACGAATTCATTTTACATGCTGTACAGAAATATGAACCTACACTAATTTTGTTCCAATCTTAATAATTTTATGATTTTTATTGTTTTAATGTGAACAGGGTATCCTCCAGTTGGGTATCCACAGGCTTATCCTCCACCACCGCAGGGGTATCCTCCCGCTGGATATCCACAAGAGGGTTACGCCCCCCAAGGAGGACCTCCACCTCAAACACAATCCAGAGGCGATGGCTTTTGGAAGGGATGGTGAGTTCTCTGGTTTCTTTTGTTTTGATTAATGGTTTTTTTCTTTTTTGGAGCATTTAAGCTCATCCTTATAACTAATTTCAATTCCAAATAAGAATGAATTGAATCTCTTTTTTAACTGGGTATTTTCAATCCATCTGTCATGTGAACATCCAAAATTAAGTGTTTGTGAGCATTAAAAATTAACTGTTTGTGAGAAATAGATCTTTCAAAGAATGATTGGATTAAGAAATATCTTGTTGAAAAATAGATCTTTGAAAGAATGATTGGATTAAGAAATATCTTGTTGAAAGTTTGTTTTTATTTGTTTAGGTGGTTGATCTGAAGTCCTATCAGTTTTTTCTATAAGATCCATTTTATTGATGTGATTTCAATTAGAATATAATGTTTAAATTCAAATATTGTACCATATTTCCTTACAGATCTGAATAATCATTCTCTCTGTTGTTTTTATGCAGTTGTGCTGCCCTCTGCTGCTGTTGTGTGTTGGAAGAATGCTGCTTTTGAGTTGGAACAGGAATTTGCAAGTCTCGTGGGGTCTGCTAAGATGGGATGATTGAATTAGGATTTAGGATTGCCTGGTTCATAATTCATTCTTTGTACTGCCTTGCTTGGGGCCTGTATTGTAGCCATATTCATTTTATTGTATCGAATTTTCCTGTGTTATAGGATTGTTGGGCTTCGATTATTTAGTGGAGTATATGTGTAATATATATTTTAATGAATAAAAATAAATTTGAAGGCATTGCCTTCCTGTTAAATTTAGATATAGATGCCATGTACTATGTCTGGTTTGGACAAGGCATTTTGCCTTGCTATTTAAATTTTAAACATAACGATTGTTTGATTGATATAAACCACTATTTACATTTTAAATTCTAAATTAATCTGGAAGAGGCATTGATAGTAGATCTGAATTCAATATCAGGTAAGAAACTTTAAAGTAAAGAAAAGAAGATAAAAGTGATTGTAAATCTGAACTATAAAAAGTGAAGCTTTAATATATATATATTTTTTTCTTAAAGAGTATTGTACAGTATTTTAAGGATTTAAATTAGATGGTTGACTCCATTTAATCATTTGTTATAAAATATAATTAAATTTAGAAAGATTATATTGTTTGAAAAAAAGATCTTAGATTAGGACAAGCATTACAACCACCCATTATATAAGCATGATCCAATCCCAACTAACTTGAAAAATATAAAATTTCTCAATAGATTAACACAAGCATCACAACCACCTATTACAAAAGCATGATCTAACCCTAATTAACTTAAAAAAGCATAAGATTTTTCCATAGATTAACACAAACATCATAACCACCCATCATACAAACACAATCTTATCACAACCAGCCATATTATCATAATGATCACATAAAATGTACTCGTTGTACTTACACTTTGAAAATCCAAAGAAATAAAATCTCTCACAAAATCTGTCCTTTTTTCTTGATCAACACTAAATTGCCCTCATTGTCCCCATTGATGGAAGGCACTGTTAAAACACAATTTTTTTGAAAAGCCACAATTGTGTTTTACCATCGTATTGTCAACCATCAACAAAAGTGTTGCATTCCCGTCAAAAGGACTATTTCACGTGGGCAACGGTGGTCAATGAAGAAAAAATAAGAGTAAATTAAACTGTTGGCTAAAATAAGAGGGAGACAAGGCACATTGATGAGGAGGGGTGTAGGTAAACAGAAAGGGTCGTACAGTTATTAAAAGCATGACACCCCTGCCTTACTTCCTTCTCTGTGTCGAACAACCTTATTAGATCTTTTTCCTCTACAAACTCCATATCGAAATCATACGGTGCAGGCTATGTTGGGGCTTATGGTTTTGCAAGTTCCTTCTCTGCACCTCAGTATTGTAAGCATATAGTTATATATCAATTTTTCCCAGTGAAGAACATCATTTTCTAGTTTGGGATCTTAAGATTTGATTTTTGAAAGTCAATTGTTTGATTTTCATATTTATAATATCTAAATTCAATTATGAATGTATTTTCTATTTTATTTTAAGTGTGTTTAAAAAATTATATATAATCATCAAATATAATTGGTTATCTTATAGGATTTAGGTTTTGTATGGTGTTTACCTATTAATATTCTTATAGGAATGAAACCTCTAGACCTATAAATCTATTAGTATTTTTATCGAATTTAGAATAAGCATATAGATATTCTCTTGGCAGCCTCAAATGTTGGTGTTATGTTCCAATAATATTGATTTAAACATATGTTGTTTTTTGATTAGATAAGTAGTATTTACAGGGTGTTTTACCCTTCACACAGGAGCACAAAGGGCCAAAAAGGAGCTAGTTCAAACCAGAACATAAACTAGGAGAAACACAGAAACAATTGACAGATAGCTGTAGAACAAAAAACAAAGACTAGACAACCCTAGAACCCGAGGGGACCAATTTGACTCCCGTCACCCTAGGTTGCAAAGAAGCAACAGATTTGGGGAGTCCCTTCTTCCTCAGCACAACAGACCAGGAAGACTCAAAATCTAAGTCCTTTGAGCGAGGTGAGAGGAGCGGATCCTCAACAGCCACCTGCAAGGAGCCATCACGCAGAGAGGGAGCCGACAACAAAGAGGAGACAGGAGCACATGAGGGAACAACAAAATCGATCAAAGAGGGACATGTAAGGTCTGTCAGGAAATTGACAACAATGGGTACTACGGAAGGGAAAGCCGAAGGAGGAGCCAAGATAGAATCAACCGTCAAGGGAGGAGCCGCCAAAGGAGGGTTGACCTCCACAGGAGAAACATCTGAAGAGGGAAAACCCACCATGAGATGGTTCGAGAGAGCATTCTTCCACCAAGTAGCAGTGCCCTTATGATGAGCAAGAGGGCAGCCAAAGGCCAAATGACTAGTGGAGAAACACCTCTTGCACCAAAAGGGAAGGCCCTCATAGCCCAACAGTTGTGACCAAGGTCTATCCTCCACCATCAAAACCACATCAACATGAACAAGTTTGGAGATGTCCAAATCAACTAAAATACACGCTGTTGTAGTATGCCCTAGATCCCAAGTAGTAGAGTCAACCTTCAGAAAGCATCCAATGGAGTTGCCAATAGCTTCAAAACACAATTCCTCACAAAATTGGAGGGGGAGATTCGACAGTTGGACCCAAACATGTCTAACATTTAGCGACTCAATAAGCGAATTGAAAGAGCGAGACCATGGCTTGATGAACAATGAATGAACACCCCACATCAACCCCTTGTCCAACACACAGTCCCACTCTGCAGGAGTAGAAAATGAAGCAATGAAAAACCCCCTAGCATTGGGATAAACTCAATATCTCTGTAGACAATAGGCTTCCAAGATGCAGTAACCCAATCATGGAGATCAAGAAGAGAGGGCCACAAGCCATTAAACCTGTAGACCACTCCTTGAACCAAATAGAAATCCTCATTCTCAGAAACCTCAGGCCCATAGACCACAATAGGCGATGCACAGGCGCACAACAGAGGTCGAACCCTAGCAGGAATAGGAGGAACATGAGAACGAGCATTTAAAACATCAGAGAAAGATTTCCGATGGCCACTAGAAGTAATAGGAGGAGGGCCTCCGCCAGCACCAACCCGCACAACAGCATTGGCCTGCACAAAAGATAGGGGATTCTCATCTTTACCAACCTGATTCACATCAGGAGGAACCCCAACCAAACAATCCTGCGCAACATTAAGAAGATTTTCCCGTTGGGAAGCAACATAGCACCCGCTCCCACACAAAGAGGAAGGGAGATCACCGCCAAACTCAGTAACAAAGGGAGCCCCAGCTAGAAGGCACACCCTTTCACCCCCAACCGAAGGCAATGGGGCCGCACAGGAAACTCGACCCACCCCTGAAGGGTGCAACTCAACCCCCAGCGCCGTCTCATCCACGCACGAATGCTCCGCACCTCCAACAAATGCCCAACCCCCATTAGGAGCAGAGGAAGGACACTCATCTACCCTTCCACTCCATCACAAGTGCAATAACAACCCTGCCTATCTCGAAAACTCCTGCTAAAATTAGTAGCTCAGAAGCTTTTCCAGCCTGGAACCGTGTCACCCAGGCTGGAGCAGGGGTGGAGATAATTATCTCCAGATTTTTTGTTTTTTAATCTTTCCTTTCTACAACGCACTTGCCAATTTGGAGATATTCTTTTTAGAAACAGCTTTGTTGTTTTTCTAAGATTAATCTCTGCTTTGTTTCACCGTTGGTGAATAAGAGATTATAAAAAGAATAGATGTCTGCATTGTAGACACATAGATTTGAAAGGTTTTTGCAGGAAATGACACAGGATCGAAGAGAGGTTGCAGTGAACAGAAAAAGGAGTTGAATATAATCCAAGTTTGCAGTATTGCTGTAGATGCCAAGTTCTGGCAGTTGTTGTAACTTCTTTCCTTTCTGCTTTAATAAAATCTCTCTCTTTGAATGCTGGTTTTTCCCCAGAGTTAGAGGTTTTCCAGGGTAAATCATTGTGTAAAAGTGTGATTGGTTTTCTCTGCATTCAGTATTTTAGTGAATGGTGTTGTGCATGCTTTAATTCATTGTTTCAGTCATTTGATTTCTGTTATTCGAATTTATGAAGATAAACAATAGTGAATTTATTGCTGGGTTTCACAACACCAATAGAGCAGGCGTATTTTTCACATGGTATCAGAGCTAATACTTTGAAAGAGAAAACTAGAGTTTAATCACACCACTGCAAGTTTCGATTTTTCTTTTTGTATTCAGGGGTTTCAGCAATGGCAGCAGCCAAATTAAGAGATTCAGACAGACTTGAGGGGGCTTCAAACTTTGGCGTGTGGAAAGCAAGAATTCTTCTGTTACTGGAGGAGAATGGTCTGAAGGAATATGCAACCACTACCGTTTCTGTTCCAACAGATGCTACGCTACTGGCGACCTACCGGAAAGAAGATGCCAAAGCTAGACGCATCGTTATGGATGGGGTCAAGGATCACCTTGTTCCTCATATTGCAGATTTAGACACCTGCAAAAAGATGTATGATGCCATACTCAACCTATACCAGAGTTCAAATTTGAACAGGCAGCTGATTCTCAGGGATAAGCTGAGAAACACCAGAATGAAGAAAGGGGAGAGCGTTGTGGACTACCTTACCAGGATCAGAACAGTAAAAGATGAGCTAGTAACTGCCGGGGTAGTAATACTAGATGATGAGGTTGTCAGGATTGCATTGGCAGGATTCACAAAAGATTGGGATATCTTTGTCAAAGTTGTATCCGGACGGCAAGATATTCCTGATTGGGATCGTTTGTGGACTAATTTCACTCAGGAAGAATTTCGAATGAGTTATGTTAATGGAGGCAGCAGCAGTGGTCGTAAGGGTGAGGTGGAAGAGAATGTTGCTCTTGCCAGCAGAGGCAAATCTAAGAAAGGCTCAAGTAGTGAGTCTACCTCAAAAGGAGACAAGAAGAAAAAGAAAGATCTGAGTAAAATTAAATGTTATGGTTGTGATCAGCTAGGACATTATGTTAGTCAATGTCTGAATCGGAAGAAAGGAGACAAGAAGAAGCAGACAGCAGCTTCAGCGGATGTTGATGAGCTATCCTCTAGACTAGAATATGAGTCCGCTCTTCTAAACTGCTTATCTAGCTCGAGCACTACAGGGGTTTGGTATATTGACAGTGGTGCGTCATGCCATATGACAGGAGTTAGAGAAAACTTCTCCAACTACAAAGCAGAAGAAATAGGCTTCCAGATAAAAATGGGAAATAAGTCTGCATGCACTCCAGTTGGGAGAGGGACTGTTTTATTTCAAAGGGAGTCAAGCAGTGATATTAAGATCACAGATGTATTGCATGTGCCAGGGATGTGCATGAATCTGATTTCAGTATCCGCCCTTGAAGACAAAGGGTATAGCGTACTCTTTCAAGGACAAAAGGTGTATTTAAAACACAAGGACTGGAAGAAGGTAAAGCAGATTGGAGTTAGAAGTGACAATTTATACATATTGCAGTTTGAAACTCCAAAGGCACTAGTGAGCAGTAATAGCAGCAGGGAAATAGGAGAGCTATGGCATAGACGGATGGGACATATACACCATGGCGCATTGAAATTGCTCAGAGAAATTGTGATAGGAATTCCAGAGTTGAGTGCAGAGCATGGTGACGCATGTAAAGGGTGTGCACTCAGGAAATTTTCAAAGGCATCATTCCCTAGAAGTGACAGTAGAAGTACAGGTGTTCTTGACTTGATACATTCTGATATTTGTGGTCCCATGTCTACTCAGTCTTTGAGAGGTTATGAGTATTACATAACCTTCATTGATGATTTCTCCAGGAAGACCTGGATATATTTCTTGAAGGCCAAAGACGAGGTCTTCAGTCGCTTCCAAGAATTCAAAGCTCTTGTGGAGAATATGGCAGGCAAGAAGATCAAGGTTCTTCGGACAGACAACGGGGGTGAGTATAAAAGCAAAGTCTTCCAGGAGTTCTGTACCAAAGAAGGAATCAAGAGAGAGTGGACTGTTCCCTACAACCCACAACAAAATGGGGTTGCTGAGAGTAAGAACAGGGCGATTGTTGAAGCAGCCAGGGCCATGCTGTTTGATCAAGATCTGCCTAAGTATCTTTGGGCAGAGGCTTGCAGCACAACAGTCTATATTCAGAATAGAGTACCTCACAAGATTTTGGGAAAAATGACACCAGAAGAAGGCTTTACAGGGAAGAAGCCTGAGGTCGGGCATTTTAGGATCTTTGGCAGTATAGCATACTGTCACGTACCATCAAAAAAAAGAACTAAGTTAGATTCGATTGCAGAGAAAGGTTTCTTTGTTGGATACAGCGAAACCTCTAAGGCATACAGGATCTTTATTCCAGGAACGAGGAGGATCATACTGAGACGTGATGTGAAGTTTCTGGAGGAGAAAGCCTTTAGAAAATCTCAGGATTTTCCAGCAGTTGAACAAAGTCAACAGATTGAAGCTCCAAAAGTGGATCAAGAGTCTCAGGTACAGGGCACTGTGACAGGAACAAATACAGATACAGGTACCTTGGGTGAGTTGAATCCATAGGATCAGGAGCAGCAGAATAAGGAACAACAAGCTCCATCTATTGGTGTATCTCCTACTGGCGGGAGAAGGATTAGTCGAGTGGAAACTCAGATTGCGCAAGATGCTTAGGAGTTTATGGGAGCTCCTAGAACGAGTGGCAAGGAGAGGAGACCACCGGCTAAATATTCAGATTATGTGGCATTAATAAGCGATCTCATTGACAGTGAGCCTTCTAGTTATCAGGATGCTGCCCAACAGCAAGTTTGGCAGGATGCTATGGTGGAGGAATATAACTCCATCATGAAGAATGATGTCTGGGAGGTAGTGCCAAGGCCTATAGATAAGGTAGTGGTTGGTTCTCGCTGGATCTATAAGATCAAGCATGCTGCAGATGGCAGCATAGAGAAATACAAAGCCAGGTTCGTGGCCAAGGGGTTCTCTCAGAAGGAGGGAATAGACTATGACGAGACATTCGCTCCAGTGGCCAGATATACCTCCATACGAGCTGTGATCTCATTAGCAGCACAAATGGGATGGCAAATCCATCAGATGGATGTTAAGACGGCTTTCCTAAACGGAATCATAGAGGAAGAGGTGTACATCGAACAGCCAGAAGGTTTTGTGGCGCATGGGAGTGACTCTCATGTTTGTAGGTTAAAGAAAGCACTATACGGACTTAAGCAGGCACCCAAAGCGTGGTATGAGCGCATAGATAGCTACTTGCAGAGCATGGGATTCGTGAAGAGTGAGGCGGACTCCAACCTTTACTATCTCATGATGGGGGGTGAACCACTCATCCTAGTTTTGTACGTGGATGATTTATTTATGACCGGTTCACCGAAGCTCATAGAGGATTGCAAGAGGGACCTAGCAGCTAAGTTCGAGATGAAGGATTTGGGATTGATGCACTATTTTCTGGGACTAGAGGTGTGGCAGATAGAGGGAGATATTTTCCTTGGTCAAGGGAAATATGCTATAGAAATCTTGAAGCGATTTAGAATGCTGGACTGTAGACCCATGTCCACACCAATGGTTACCAATTGGCAGAAGATCAATGCATCAAAGCAGGAGGTAGCAGACCCCACCTTGTATAGACAGCTTATTGGGTCATTGATGTATCTGGTCAATACAAGACCAGACATTTGCTTTGCAGTCAACTCTCTTAGTCAGTTCATGGTAGAACCAAAGAGAATTCATTGGACAGCAGCAAAGCATGTGCTGAGGTATCTACGTGGTACAGTTGAGCATGGGTTGAGATATACTCGGGGTGATGGTGTCAAGTTGATTGGCTACACTGATGCAGACTGGGCTGGTAATACAGTAGACAGGAAAAGCACTTCGGGGTGTTGTTTCAGCATGGGATCAGGGGTTGTCTCTTGGTATAGCAGGAAACAGAAGTCTGTTGCACTAAGCTCTATAGAAGCAGAGTACATGGCAGCAAGCATGGCAACATGTGAGGCCATATGGCTTCGGAAGTTGTTAGTAGCATTGTTTGGTCAGGAACTAGAATCGACCATCATTCACTGTGATAATCAGAGTTGCATAAAACTCTCTGAGAATCTTGTGTTTCATGATAGGTCAAAGCATATTGACATTAGATATCACTTTATC
>VDFB02300544.1:0-23664 GCA_007258455.2 Sequoia sempervirens | reverse complement strand
GACCAAAGTACAGCAAAAATGAAAGAACGAGATATTATGAGCTGTCCACACATTCAAAGGAAATCGTACAGATATTGTGAACTGTCCACACATTCAAAGGAAGTAGTACCATGTACGATAAGTAAAAGGCTACCTTTCCAGCAAAAAAATCAACAAGTTGATTTTTGGCCTTAAAATACGATATGGAGTTATTAGTATTGAAAAAATTAAATATGTTTTAACATTATACAATTAGTTATAAGATAAAATTCGCCTATTATTACTTCAGCGGAGTATTTATAAGATAAAATTCCACCATATTTATTACCGCATGGTATTGGGAGTTAAAAAAACTTTAAATGTGAAAACGGCGGAACAAAGTTTAATGGAATCTGTGAAAAGCGGAAACGTGGATTTGATTGAATGCATCACGAAAATGCTCCCAGGTGGAATTAAATGAGGCCAGGCTTCTATTTTCATGGAGAAGGTTCCATGGGAAAAAAAAAATCAGGGTACGGGATTAATTGGAATCTTTTCCAATAGGAGTCCCTACAGTATAGGAATGAATATTTAAGCTGGTGAAATTGGGGTTGGACTAGAAATTGCCCCTACAGCTTAGGAGTTTTTTATGCCACTTTAGAAAATAAAAATGAGAGAATTTTTATTTATTTTTTATTTTTTATCAAAGCACTACAGTTCATTCCTTAAATTTTGGAGTTTTAAATTTTAAGCAGAATTGCAAGAATAAATCCATGGGACCAAATTTTTTAAAATATTCCTAAAAAAGCTAAGCAGCATACGCTGAGATATTTAAGGAAGCCCCCCTCCATGGGACCGTACCCTTAGAGTGTGCCAGTTAAGCCGGCCCCTTAATTAGAGATATGAATCAACCTATTTTTTTATTCGACCATGAAACAGTTGCATGCTACTCTATTAACTAAAATAGCATGCAACCATTTCATTCGAATACTCTTGCAGCGCATGCAACCATTTTATTCAAGCGACTAAATTCAGAATTGTGATTTTAATAACTCCTGCAGCTAATGTAAATGTTAACACAGATTTAGCATCCACAGTAGATCATCATTATAAGCAATTACCACTCAATAATTCCTATAGCATCAATGCAGAGCCAAGAAAGACTATGATCAGTTGAGCTCAAGCATTGGAATGAATATCAATTAACAAAAGTAACATAACTTTTTGATATGGGTATGTTGCAGACGATATAAGGTCGATAATAGTAAACCATAATAATAATAAGTAATGAATCCCCTACTTTACTTTTTGAATCATGAAACAATACTATTAGTAAAGTGATACCAAAGGGCACAATTAGAAATCATATTCAAAGTTTTATAAACAGCAAGTGAAAACCAATGAATACGGTAACATTAGAGTCTTACCCATGCAGACAAGTAGTTGACAAGTAAATCCCACAGCTTTGAAAACATCGTTGAAAACCTTACAGCATCTTCCTTTGTCAAATTTCCTACACTGCTTCCAAGCCACACAAGGCAGAGTTGTTGTTCAGGATAACAAATTTTCACCTGGTGCAAACCCTTGATAAAATATGCATGTACCAATTCTACGACACTAGGTTCCAGTCCTTCCACAAGCTCTGCCAGGTTTCTTCTAGCCTCATTCAGCGCACTTTCGGAGACATCAATTCCAACATACCTGCATCTATATTGATCACAAAATCAAGAAAAAAAAAAAATCAAACCAAAAAATGCAGAATAGTGTGTATTAGTTGACCCCGGAAGTGCAACAACAATCTCTACTAATTGACCCATTTCCAAAAGAGCAGAGACGTGCTTTATTTTCCCAAATAATGGTAAAAACAATAAGGATCATTTGGACTCCCACCCAACAGAAAATCCAGAAACAAAAACTTTTCTTTGGATACAAAAATGCTAAAATGATAGATTTTGTTTGCAGAGAAGAATTGGGAGGAGGAGTACAGGAGGGCTTTGGATGATGAATGTGAGGAAAGCTTTGGGAATCCGGCATCCATAGACGATGAAAAACAATGTGGAATTGCATCTGGTAATGGCGGGTTGTGCATGCATGGACTCGAAAGGGTTTACAGTGAAGCAATTTATGGGCATGAGAATGTAACGCATGAATAAATGTTGCACAAAAACTTCTGCCAGGTAAATATTCTGAACCTCTTAATGTAGTAATGAATTTCTTTAATATCATGTGTTACACTATCAGCACAACAACCCACCACTGCGAGTACAACAGACAAGCATGCACCCGTCAATTTTTTTTAAAAGGAAAAAATGTTAACAAAGATTTGGCTTCAACTATAGTTCGCCTCTCGGGGAAATTACAACGTGACAAGTGAACTTAAAGTTTTATGCGTAATGAACTTAAAGATTAGGTATAGACAAAATTTAGTATTAAAGTATTTGTTCTAAATTAAGGTTCCTTTCCCTAGTTTTGAATGTAGGTATCTGATATGACTAGATGCAAAGAATTGTGTTTTATTTCAAATCAATCCATTTTTAAGTTAATAAGAAGAGATCCAAATCGCTATTTTATTATAGTTTAAATTGAAAGACGAATTATATTTTCAAGATACTAGTTTTACTTGAATTCAAATTTTAGTTTAATAAGAAATATATATATTAAGAATCATTTTATCCAAAAGATAATTAATTAATAATGATAAAATATTCTTAATAATTTATATAATTTTTAGGGAATCTTAGTTAAGTGTATTCATTTTCATGATGGGTCTTAGTTTTTTTGAGAAAAATGTCTATTGAATTTGTGTACTTCACTAACAATTGATTGTAAACATATATATCTTTTTTGTGAGAGATATGCAAATCACATCATGGTGAGTTCTTTGATTTTGTATTCATTATGCAAAGGGAGATTTGACATTGATTTGTGGTAGTATTTTAGTATTGAGCACAATAGTCATTTTTCCTTGGGAGCTTTTGGAGATTATAGTTATATAGTTAAAGTTCAATCATGAGATGGTCTATTAGGTGTTAATGGATACTAGAGAGTTGGTTGAGGTTGGAAATCAAATTTTGGAACATGGCTCTTTGTTGAGGCTTCAATAAAAAGATTAAGGAGCCTTCACCTAGAGTAGGAGACCATTTTAACATGGACCTAATAAGAAAATTGTTCGTGGATGGAGCAATCTCATTCCTCACTTTTGGTCCTTTCAAAAAAGAATCATTTGATAGGTATTGCTCACCTATTTTTCCTGTATGGATTCTATTTTTTGTGCTTTGTCTCCTCATGGTAATGAATCTAAAGCTACAATTGTTAGTTTTAGAGAGCTTATTTGTGGAGTGCATCACATGGTGTCCTTTTCTTTTTCCTTGTCATGTGCATGAGTTTATTTTGAGGATAGATTTGAGGAGTGCGAGAATTGTGTTGGGCATATTCCATAGTGATAATGGTTATTAGTTTGATCTTCCTTCAATTGAGAAGCTTACATCCTTGTTGATTTATTGATCTATTACTGTCAATTTGACCTTGGGTTTGAATAATTGGATATTGTTAAGGAAATAGGACATGGTATCTAGTATAGTTAGAATATTTTCTCTTTGTAGTCTATTGTTGCTTCCTAGATTTTATTTCACTTTTGAAATTCCGTGTTGTTGTGTTGTATTGTTGGACCGGAAAAGAGTCCCTGTGAAGAATAAAAGTTATATAAGATCATTATATGTGTATTCTTCAAAACTTATTTTCATGACATGATCCACATATTTATGTGAGTGTTATTCGTGTACTTTTAGATATTATGGTCAACAGTAGACCAAAAATCACGCTCGTAATCGGAGTCCTACGAGGTATATGTCTTCTTGGTAGACATGATGATCATTGGAATATGATAAAGATACTTTAGATGTATTTTTGGGATTTTTGTAACTAATCTATAGAGGTGTTATAGATCACCTATAGCTAACCTACAACTAACTTGTGTTAGTGTAGAGTCCATGTATGTAGTAGGGAAAATATGTTGAAAGGAATTGTGGATATGGATTAGGTTGGATATATTGTAAGAAAAGTCCTATTAGTGTTGGTGTTAGTTGGATTTGTTAGTGTTGGATTAGGTTGGATATATGATTGTTAGTGATAAGTTTAAAATTTAAAAGCATTCTAGAAAATGGAGATATTAAGAATATAAAAGTATTTTAAATTATTTTATATGCAAGACATTTAAAGTAAATATATTAGTAATAGAATGAAAATTTAAAAGAATTGTAGAAAATGAAGATGTTAAAAATATAAGAGTATTTTATTTTATATACAAGACATATAAAATATTAATATTAGCAATAAGTTAAAAATTGACAAGTATTTTATCTTTTTTAATACCATTTTTTTTTTTTCTAAAAGAAGGTGTAAAATTTTTATTCAATCAGAACCATAGTACAAAGCAAAGGCCAAAGGCCCACCAAATCAAAACACCACCAGACCAACCAGCAACAACACTACCTATTCATGTCCTCCACTAATAACCTCTCAAGGGTCTCAAGATAATTAGAAGGAAGCTCATCCTTTCCACTGATATCCCAGCCATCCACATTCTCAGAGGCCCACTTCGCAAGACAGTCGGCAACTTTGTTCCACTATCTAGGGATATGACAAAAGGAGATAGAATCCAAGGAGCTGCAAAGACTCAAAATCTGTCTGCCCACGGAAGCTAATTGCCAACTAACATCATCCACCCTTTGATTGTTCAGCAAATCCACAACAATCTGAGAATCTGACTCACAGATGATCCTCGTCCAGCCTAAAGAGCATCCATGCTCAACAGCAATCTTAATAGCCAGGGCCTCCATCAGATTATTAGACTACTGCCCTTTGTAACTAGAGAAGGCAAAAACCACACCACCATCATTACCTCTACCAATACCCCCCACACCAGCATGACCAGGGTTCCCACGAGAAGAACCATCAGTATTAATCTTTAGGACCCCCACCGGGGGAGGCATCCACTTCCCATCACGACAAACTCTTTTCCCAACCTGACGGGGCCTTCTACCAGCAAAACAACCCCGGTTACTATCCCCCAAGCTCAAATTCTGCACAATATCAAGATCACCAGGAGCAAGATTTTCAGACATGTCACACTTAGCCAAAATAGTCTCCTAAAGCCTGCTAATTATCTTCTTCCACAGTTGAAGATTTCCCAAATTGGAACCACAAAAAACTCTATGGTTCCTCTCCAACCAAAGGTTCCAAAGAATGAAAATAGGCCCAATAGACCAGGCTACCTGAAGGAAAGGAGACTTTGTTGGTGGTCTGCCAAACTTTCCCAAAAGTCAATCAAGGAGGTAGCATGAATACACCCATGATGCCAAGCCTCCCACCATCTGTGCCATAACTCCCTAGAGTAAGGGCAAAGAAAAAAAAAGTGGGAGGTACACTCCTCACTGTGAGAACAAAGAAGGCAAATAGAGGGTCCCTGAAAGCCACGCTTGCGAAGATTTTCCCAAGTGAGGCACTTCCCCTGAGCAACCAACCATAAGAAAAAATAATACCATATGTTCAATTAATAGTAATATTTTTGAATATTTTAACCATGTCTATTTTTTTTATTTTGCAAATTAAATTCATTTAGTTAAATAAACTAATTATAAAAAATTTTATTTACCGTGAATTTAGAAAAGAACATATGCTAATGAAAAATAGACCATAAAAAGTAAAGTTCATAGGAATAACAACTTTGTAGGTAAATTGGAGGTTTAAATATTAATTAATTGTTTTGCAAATATTAATCCACTTTCATTAATGAGAAGTCGCACCAAAAACAATACGCTAAGCCTAGTGGTATGGAGCAATCCCAATAACTTGTAATGTGTAAATGGTAAATAGGTGTAAACGAGAATGCTTCCCCATGCTTTGTTGTGTTGAACACATGTTTAATGCATTGAATGCAAAACTCACGATATGTTGGAGAGTGGGTGGGTATGGAAGCAGCGAATGCATATTTAATTCATGGAAACTTAGGCGACTGCTGAGTTTTGTTTGTGCTCATTATCATTTGTTTATTATTTGTTGAAAAGCTTGTGGGATTTCTAACTTTTCGTTTCGTTTCTACATGTTTGTTATTTTTTAAAAGTGTAGTGGTCGTTAATGGCTTGGTTGTTTATTTACAATACTTGATAACTAGAAGTATTGGTTGTCGTTAAAAGGGCTAATGAGGCAAGTGGGCACATTAAATTGCATACGCTTTGAGCAAGGCCTTGTAGGATGTAGGGGAAGGCATAAAGAATATTTTTTTTGTTACTAAATAAAACGGTATTAGGTCGAATACGACAAAGAAAGGAGTATAAAATTTGGAGGAGATTTTAATACTTACAACTAGCGTGATGTGATATGATGTAAATGATATACAGGAATATTTTTACTCAAATTAAAAATGATCCGTTTATTTTTTTTTTTTTAAGAAATTAAATATTTAAGTTCGGTGAATAAATTTCCTCTCAAGGTAAGCATTTTACATCCTTGTTAAAATAAATTTGCTGCAAGAAATTTAAGGGACCATCAATCATACATCTTAAAACGCATCAAATTTCTATTAGGTTTTCTCATTTTAATTTTATATATTGATTTATTAAATTTACAGACAAATTTTATTTTTAAGTAATTATAAATAACCAGGCATACGTGTAAGCTTGGATTACGATAATAATTTGTAATATTAACAATAAAGCCAACGATTTCCAACTAAGTGCGTTCGGCCACTAAAGGATATTCTAAAATATAGTTACGTATTGTATCCAAATACAGTACAAATACCTCCATCGATAAATCTAAGAGCCAAGGTGGTTCCCTAACAAGAAGAGTATACAGACAGAAACAAGAAGCTTACAACAGGAAATGACACAAAGATCCATCTTATACACACCGGATTCGTCAGATAATGAGCTTGACCTGACTGCGTAGAATCTACCGTCCCACTAGAGAATTGGAAATGGAAGCATCTATGCTACGACTGTAAGGTGGAGCGGATCTCAAAGTATTGGTGGCTGCACTTATCTCCAAAGAAAACGGAGCATCAAAACCTGGTATTGGAGCTTCTTCTTCGAGTATTTGGAGAACTTGTCTCATGACAAGCCTTCCTTCTGAGTGGGGATTGGAACAGATCAGTCCCAGTTTGAGCACTCTCTCCATCTCAACTTCAACATATTGCCCACCAAGATTTGGGTCGGCTGCATCCATGAGATTGCTCGTAGCATGGAGCTCTCTCACCCAGTCCACCAGAACTATTTGTTCAGATTGGAGGGAGATATCCACAGGTCTTCTTCCACATGCAACCTCCAACATAAAAATACCAAAGCTGAACACATCTGTGGCGGGGCTAGCCTTTCCTGTGTGTACGAGCTCTGGTGCGATGTACCCCAGCGTTCCTACCACACGAGTAGTATACGAGTTTTCGTTATGCTCGTATAGACGGGCAAGCCCAAAATCCCCTAGCTTTCCATTCAGATCTGAGTCCAGCAAAACGTTGCTGGACTTGATGTCTCTGTGCACTACGCATTGCTCCCACTCTTCATGAAGATACAGCAAACCTGCAGCCACATCTCTGAGGACTCTGTACCTGTGATCCCACTCGAAAATCTTCTTTGGCTCTCCAAATATCATCTTGTCCAGGCTCCCATTTGGCATGTAGTCATAAACTATGAATAGCTGCTTTTCCCTCCTGCATAACCCTCTGATCTGCACAAGATTTCGATATTGAAGTCGACCTAGACTAGAGATTTCTGCTATGAATTCCTTCACCCCTTCATCTGTTTCTCTACGGATATATTTCACCGCTACTTGGAGGCCGTTTGTGGGAAGCACTCCCCTGTAAACCTTACCGAAGCCTCCGGAACCCAAAAGTTCTTCCTCTCGAAAGCCCTTGGTTGCAATATGTAGGTCTTTGTACTTAAACCTGTGAGGCCAATACTCCATTTCCCATTCTTCGATAAGATCTCTGTACCGTTGTTTCTTCAACAACACGAGTGATGCTGCCACCACTAGGAGAATGAGGAAGACGCAAGCTGTGCTACTACCCGCTATCAGCCCGGAGTTTGAGCTCTTGGATTTTCTGTGTATAAAGGATGGAAGATTAGATGTATTCAGGGACTGGGCCGTTCCGTTTGTAGTAAAGCTCCAGGCCAGGATGCAATTCTCTTCAAAAATGACTCCCGTAGCTGCTGAGAAACCAACGTAGATTTCTTCTTCTAGAATGCTGGACAGGGATATATTTTTCATATATAAGAGTGGTTTTTGTGGGCGATCAAGACCAGCCTCCGCTATGGTGACTTTGAGCTCGTTTAGAAAATGGTCATAATCAATCCAAGCTTGAATATTATGTCCGCTGTCGAGATCCAATTCCTGGAATCGGCTGCTGTTAATCCAGTAGCCCGCAGGCGTAGAGTTTGCAGACCAGAGGTCGTTGAGATCCACACCAACATGATTGTTGTTGATATCCCTAAATTCCAAGTTCTTTAATGTGTCGAACTCAACTGCAAACAGATGATTAGAGGCCTGTCCCATAGTTGAAATATTACTAATCAAGCCAAGGTACGGACCTGGTAAAATTCCCTCTAGAGATCTGCTGGGCGTCATTAAAAACGCCATTCCGAACCCAGATTGTGAAGCCGAAGAAGGAACAATGCTAAACACAAAAGTTGTGCTGAAAGAGAAAGTCAAATTCAGAGAGCCACGATCTTTCATACTAACAGGATGTCGATAGAAAGCACGGCCCATACTATATTGAGATCGTTGATTAAGGGAGATGGCAGTGGACTCCACTGAAGCATTACCAAACAATTCGAGGCTCGACGCATTGAATTGGTTGTAGATAAAGTTTGTCTGGGCCTTGACCATAAGCGAGGTAGGGATGAGGAAAAGTACAAGGACCACGCTTACGCCTTCCACTGTCGAGCTCCAGCTCGACTTCGATTTTCTGTTTGAACTCAAGACATAATCAGCGACATAAAAGTAAAAAACTCAGAGCATATGGCCAACAGATTGAAATATTTCTTTTCGTAGAAGCCAAAATTGAAATAGAAATGCACCTGTGAATGGGAATATAAATTAAGAGTAAACCAAGCTTACAAAATGGTGCAGATTTACCTTTTTGCGAATTGCAAAGTTTCCATTGTTTTTTGCGTATCCCCCTTCTCACGCCTCTAGCATAATATAAGAATGCTCTCTGGTTTTCGAATCCCGAAAGCTCTCTGGTTATTCAAATATAAACATAGTGCAGAAAAGGTGACCAAAGTACAGCAAAAATGAAAGAACGAGATATTATGAACTGTCCACACATTCAAAGGAAATCGTACAGATATTGTGAACTATCCACACATTCAAAGGAAGTAGTACCGTGTACGATAAGTAAAAGGCTACCTTTCCAGCAAAAAAATCAACAAGTTGATTTTTGACGCAAAATCTGATATGGAGTTATTAGTATTGAAAAAATTAAATATGTTTTAACATTATACAATTAGTTATAAGATAAAATTCCCCTATTATTACTTCAGCGGAGTATTTATAAGATAAAATTCCACCATATTTATTACCGCATGGTATTGGGAGTTAAAAAAACTTTAAATGTGAAAACGGAGGAACAAAGTTTAATGGAATCTGTGAAAAGCGGAAACGTGGATTTGATTGGTACGAAAATGTCAGGTGAATGGGCGAGGCCACCTAAACTATTAGGGCTTACTACATGGTCCCATAGGGGGGTTTGGGGGCTTTGGGCTTCTATTTTCATGGAGAAGGTCCAATGGGAAAAAAAATTCAGGGTACGAGATTAATTGGAATATTTTTCAATAGGAGTCCCTACAGTATAGGAATGAATATTTAAGCTGGTGAAATTGGGGTTGGACTAGAAATTGCCCCTACAGCTTATGAGTTTTTTATGCCACTTTAGAAAATAAAAATGAGAGAATTTTTATTTATTTTTTATCAAAGCACTACAGTTCATTCCTTAAATTTTGGAGTTTTAAATTTTAAGCAGAATTGCAAGAATAAATCCAAAGCTAAAGGACTAGAATTTTTAAAATATTCTAAAAAGCCAGCGACATCTTTTATTTGAGATATTTAAGGAAGCCCCCCTCCATGGGACCGTACCCTTAGAGTGTGCCAGTTAAGCTGGTCCTTAATTAG
Organism: Sequoia sempervirens; assembly: GCA_007258455.2. NCBI lineage: Eukaryota > Viridiplantae > Streptophyta > Pinopsida > Cupressales > Cupressaceae > Sequoia > Sequoia sempervirens. Next base: position 13,542 of record VDFB02300544.1, on the reverse strand, counting down.
AGATATGAAGCAACCTATTTTTTTATTCGACCATGAAACAGTTGCATGCTACTCTATGTGCTTCGAAATAGCGTACGCCATTTCGTCAGAATACTCTTTGCATGCAGATTTTATTCAAAGCGACTGTTCAGAATTGTGATTTTAGCTGCTGACTAGTAGCCAAAATGTTATACAGTTAGCATCCCGCGGTAGATGCGTCTGTTATAAGCAATTACCACTCAATAATTCCTATAGTATCAGTGCAGAGCCAAGAAAGACTATGATCACTCGAGCACAAGCATTGGAATGAATGTCAATTAACAAAAATAGCATAACTTGTTGATATGGGTATGTTGCAGACGATATCGAGTTGATAATTGTAAACCATAATAATAAGAAATAATGAATCCACTGCTTTACTTTTGAATCATGAAACAATACTATTAGTAAAGTGATACCAAAAGCCGCAATTAGAAATCATCTTCAGAGTTTTATAAACAGAAAGTGAAAACCAATGAATATGGTATCATTAGAGTCTTACCCATGCAGACAAGTAGTTGACAAGTGAATCCCACAGCTTTGAAACTATCGTTGAAAAAATTTACAGCATCTTCCTTTGTCAAATTGCCAACACTGCTTCCAAGCCATACAAGGCAGAGTTGCTGTTCACGTGGTGCAAACCCTTGATAAAATCTGCATGTACCAATTCTATGGCACTAGGTTCCAGTCCTTCCACAAGCTCTGCCAGGTTTCTTCTAGCCTCATTCAGCGCACTTTCGGAGACATCAATTCCAACATACCTGCATCTATATTGATCACAAAAACAAGAAAAAAAAAAAATCAAACCAAAAAATGCAGAATAGTGTGTATTAGTTGACCCCGGAAGTGCAACAACAATCTCTACTAATTGACCCATTTCCAAAAGAGCAGAGACGTGCTTTATTTTCCCAAATAATGGTAAAAACAAGAAGGATCATTTGGACTCCCACCCAACAGAAAATCCAGAAACAAAAACTTTTGTTTGGATACAAAAATGTTCCAGAAATATTGATTTTAACTGCGAGGAGAAAGAGGTGGGAGGAGGAATACGGGAGAGAACTTTGGATGAATGTAGGGAATCCGGCATCACCGACGATGAAAAACAATGTGGAATTGCATCTGGTAATGGCGGGTTGTGCATGCATGGACTCCAAAGGGTTTACAGTGAAGCAATTTATGGGCATGAGAATGTAACGCATGAATAAATGTTGCACAAAAACTTCTGCCAGGTAAATATTCTGAACCTCTTAATGTAGTAATGAATTTCTTTAATATCATGTGTTACACTATCAGCACAACAACCCACCACTGCCAGTACAACAGACAAGCATGCACCCGTCAATTTTTTTTAAAAGGAAAAAATGTTAACAAAGATTTGGCTTCCACTATAGTTCGCCTCTCGGGAAATTACAACGTGACAAGTGAACTTAAAGTTTTATGAGTAATGAGCTTAAAGATTAGGTAGAGACAAAATTTAGTATTAAAGTATTTGTTCTAAATTAAGGTTCCTTTCTCTAGTTTTGAATGTAGGTATCTGATATGACTAGATGTAAAGAATTGTGTTTTATTTCAAATCAATCCATTTTTAAGTTAATAAGAAGAGATCCAAATCATTATTTTATTATAGTTTAAATTGAAAGACGAATTATATTTTCAAGATACTAGTTTTACTTGAATTCAAATTTTAGTTTAATAAGAAATATATATATTAAGAATCATTTTATCCAAAAGATAATTAATTAATAATGATAAAATATTCTTAATAATTTATATAATTTTTAGGGAATCTTAGTTAAGTGTATTAATTTTCATGATGGGTCTTAGATTTTTTGAGAAAAATGTTTACTGAATTTGTGTACTTCACTAACAATTGATTGTAAACATATATATCTTTTTTGTGAGAGATATGCAAATCACATCATGGTGAGTTCTTTGATTTTGTATTCATTATGCAAAGGGAGATTTGACATTGGTTTGTGGTAGTATTTTAGTATTGAGCACAATAGTCATTTTTCCTTGGGAGCTTTTGGAGATTATAGTTATATAGTTAAAGTTCAATCATGAGATGGTCTATTAGGTGTTAATGGATACTAGAGACTTGGTTGAGGTTGGAAATCAAATTTTGGAACATGGATCTTTGTTGAGGCTTCAATAAAAAGATTAAGGAGCCTTCACCTAGACTTGGAGACAATTTTAACATGGACCTAATAAGAAAATTGTTCATGGATGGAGCAATCTCATTCCTCACTTTTGGTCCTTTCAAAAAAGAATCATTTGATAGGTATTGCTCACCTATTTTTCCTGTATGCATTCTATTTTTTGTGCTTTGTCTCTTCATGGTAATGAATCTAAAGCTACAATTGTTAGTTTTAGAGAGCTTATTTGTGGAGTGCATCACATGGTGTCTTTTTCCTTTTCCTTGTCATGTGCATGAGTTTATTTTGAGGATAGATTTGAGGAGTGCGAGAATTGTGTTGGGCATATTCCATAGTGATAATGGTTATTAGTTTGATCTTCCTTCAATTGAGAAGCTTACATCCTTGTTGATTTATTGATCTATTATTGTCAATTTGACCTTGGGTTTGAATAATTGGATATTGTTAAGGAAATAGGACATGGTATCTAGTATAGTTAGAATATTTTCTCTTTGTAGTCTATTGTTGCTTCCTAGATTTTATTTCATATGAGAAATTGTGAGACCTAGGAAGAGTCACAATGAGAGAATGAGAATTTATGTAGATCATTATGTGTATTCTTCAAAACTTATTTTCATGACATGATCCACATATTTATGTGAGTGTTATTGGTGTACTTTTAGATATTATGGTCAACAGTAGACCAAAAATCACGCTCGTAATCGGAGTCCTATGAGGTATATGTCTTCTTGGTAGACATGATGATCATTGGAATATGATAAAGAGACTTTAGATGTATTTTTGGGATTTTTGTAACTAATCTATAGAGGTGTTATAGATCACCTATAGCTAACCTACAACTAACTTGTGTTAGTGTGGAGTCCATGTATGTAGTAGGGAAAATATGTTGAAAGGAATTGTGGATATGGATTAGGTTGGATATATTGTAAGAAAAGTCCTATTAGTGTTGGTGTTAGTTGGATTTGTTAGTGTTGGATTAGGTTGGATATATGATTGTTAGTGATAAGTTTAAAATTTAAAAGCATTCTAGAAAATGGAGATATTAAGAATATAAAAGTATTTTAAATTATTTTATGTGCAAGACATTTAAAGTAAATATATTAGTAATAGAATGAAAATTTAAAAGCATTGTAGAAAATGAAGATGTTAAAAATATAAGAGTATTTTATTTTATATACAAGACATATAAAATATTAATATTAGCAATAAGTTAAAAATTGACAAGTATTTTATCTTTTTTAATACCATTTTTTTTTTTCTAAAAGAAGGGGTAAAATTTTTATTCAATGAGAACCATAGTACAAAGCAAAGGCCAAAGGCCCACCAAATCAAAACACCACCAGACCAACCAGCAACAACACTACCTATTCATGTCCTCCACTAATAACCTCTCAAGGGTCTAAAGATAATTAGAAGGAAGCTCATCCTTTCCACTGATATCCCAGCCATCCACATTCTCAGAGGCCCACTTCGCAAGATAGTCGGCAACTTTGTTCCACTATCTAGGGATATGACAAAAGGAGATAGAATCCAAGGAGCTGCAAAGACTCAAAATCTGTCTGCCCACGGAAGCTAATTGCCAACTAACATCATCCAACCTTTGATTGTTCAGCAAATCCACAACAATCTGAGAATCTGACTCACAGATGATCCTCGTCCAGCCTAAAGAGCATCCATGCTCAACAGCAATCTTAATAGCCAGGGCCTCCATCAGATTATTAGACTACTGCCCTTTGTAACTAGAGAAGACAAAAACCACACCACCATCATTACCTCTACCAATACCCCCCACACCAGCATGACCAGGGTTCCCACGAGAAGAACCATCAGTATTAATCTTTAGGACCCCCACCGGGGGAGGCATCCACTTCCCATCACGACAAACTCTTTTCCCAACCTGACGGGGCCTTCTACCAGCAAAACAACCCCGGTTACTATCCCCCAAGCTCAAATTCTGCACAATATCAAGATCACCAGGATCAAGATTTTCAGACATGTCACACTTAGCCAAAATAGTCTCCTAAAGCCTGTTAATTATCTTCTTCCACCGGTTCAAGATTTCCCAAAATTGGAACCACAAAAACTCTATGGTTCTCACCAACCAAAGGTTCAAAAAAGATGAAAGCCAGGCCCCAATAGACCCGAGGGCTACGAAGGGAGAGAAAAGGAACTGTTGGTGAGTGCACCTGCAAACTTTCAAAAGTCAAATCAAGGAGGTATGAATACACCACCCATGATGCCAAGCCTCCCACCATCTGTGCCATAACTCCCTAGAGTAAGAGCAAAGAAAAAAAAAGTGGGAGGTACACTCCTCACTGTGAGAACAAAGAAGGCAAATAGAGGGTCCCTGAAAGCCACGCTTGCGAAGATTTTCCCAAGTGAGGCACTTCCCCTGAGCAACCAACCATAAGAAAAAATAATACCATATGTTCAATTAATAGTAATATTTTTGAATATTTTAACCATGTCTATTTTTTTAATTTTGCAAATTAAATTCATTTAGTTAAATAAACTAATTATAAAAAATTGTATTTACCGTGAATTTAGAAAAGAACATATGCTAACAAAAAATAGACCGTAAAAAGTAAAGTTCATAGGAATAACAACTTTGTAGGTAAATTGGAGGTTTAAATATTAATTAATTGTTTTGCAAATATTAATCCACTTTCATTAATGAGAAGTCGCACCAAAAACAATACGCTAAGCCTCGTGGTATGGAGCAATCCCAATAACTTGTAATGTGTAAATGGTAAATAGGTGTAAACGAGAATGCTTCCCCATGCTTTGTTGTGTTGAACACATGTTTAATGCATTGAATGCAAAACTCACGATATGTTGGAGAGTTGGTGGGTATGGAAGCAGCGAATGCATATTTAATTCATGGAAACTTAGGCGACTGCTGAGTTTTGTTTGTGCTCATTATCATTTGTTTATTATTTGTTGAAAAGCTTGTGGGATTTCTAACTTTTCGTTTCGTTTCTACATGTTTGTTATTTTTTAAAAGTGTAGTGGTCGTTAATGGCTTGGTTGTTTATTTACAATACTTGATAACTAGAAGTATTGGTTGTCGTTAAAAGGGCTAATGAGGCAAGTGGGCACATTAAATTGCATACGCTTTGAGCAAGGCCTTGTAGGATGTAGGGGAAGGCATAAAGAATATTTTTTTTGTTACTAAATAAAACGGTATTACGTCGAATACGACAAAGAAAGGAGTATAAAATTTGGAGGAGATTTTAATACTTACAACTAGCGTGATGTGATATGATGTAAATGATATACAGGAATATTTTTACTCAAATTAAAAATGATCCGTTTATTATTTTTTATTTAAGAAATTAAATATTTAAGTTCGGTGAATAAATTTCCTCTCAAGGTAAGCATTTTACATCCTTGTTAAATAAATTTGCTGCAAGAAATTTAAGGGACCATCAATCATACATCTTAAAACGCATCAAATTTCTATTAGGTTTTCTCATTTTAACTTTATATATTGATTTATTAAATTTACAGACAAATTTTATTTTTAAGTAATTATAAATAACCAGGCATACGTGTAAGCTTGGATTACGATAATAATTTGTAATATTAACAATAAAGCCAACGATTTCCAACTAAGTGCGTTCGGCCACTAAAGGATATTCTAAAATATAGTTACGTATTGTATCCAAATACAGTACAAATACCTCCATCGATAAATCTAAGAGCCAAGGTGGTTCCCTAACAAGAAGAGGATACAGACAGAAACAAGAAGCTTACAACAGGAAATGACACAAAGATCCATCTTATACACACCGGACTACGATAATGAGCTTGACCTCGATCACAGAGAATCTACCGGTCCCACTAGAGAATTGGAAATGGAAGTATCTATGCTACCGTAAGGTGGAGCTTGATCCAAAGCATTGGTGGTCGACTTATCTCCAAAGAAAACTGAAAACAAAACCGTATTGGAGCTTCTTTCTTCGAGTATTTGGAGAACTTGTCTCAAGGACAAGCCTTCCTTCCTGAAAGTGGGGATTGGAACAGATCAAATCCCCCAGCTTTGAGCACTTCCTCTCCATCTCAACTTCAACATATTGCCCACTAAGATTTGGGCTCTGGCCGTGATCCATGATTGTCAGAGCATGGAGCCTTCACCCACCCAATTCTAACCATTTGTCGATTGAGGGAGATATCAAATGTGTCTCTTCCACATGCAACCTCCAACATAAAAATACCAAAGCCGAACACATCTCATATGGGCTTTAGCCCGTGTGTAATGAGCTCAAAAGGATGTGTACCCCAAATGCTCCTACCATTAATTTGGTAGTATGAAGTTTTCGCTATGCTCGTATAGACTCGGCAAGCCCAAAATCCCCTAGCTTTCCATTCAGATCCGAAACGTCCAAAGAAAACGCTATCGGACCGATGTCTCCTGCGGCACTACGCGATTGGGTTCTTAATTCTCATGAAGATGCCAGCAAACCTACGCCTGTCTTCAGGACTCTCGCACTGGATCCCACTCAAAAATCTTCTTTGGCTCTCCAAATATCATCTTGTCCGTGCTCCCATTTGGCATGCAGTCATAAACTATGAATAGCTGCTTTTCCTGCCTGCAGAAGCCTCTCATCTGCACAAGATTTCGATGCTGAAGCCGACCAAGACTGGAGATTTCTGCTATGAATTCCTTCACCCCTTCATCGGTTTCTCTAAGGATACATTTCACCGCTACTTGGAGGCCGTTTGTGGGAAGGACTCCTCTGTAGACCCGCCCGAAGCCTCCGGATCCCAAAAGTTCTTCCTCTCGGAAGCCCTTGGTTGCAATATGTAGGTCTTTGTACCTGAACCTGTGAGGCCAATACTCCATTTCCCATTCTTCGAGAAAGATCTCAGACCGCTTGTTTCTTCAACAACACGAAAGTGATGCCGCCGCACCACTAGGAGAATGAGGAAGACGGTAAGCCGCTACTACTCCGCTTATCACTTTCGAAGTCGAGCTCTGGATTTTCTGTGTATAAAGGACGGAACATTAGATGTATTTAGGAACGGGGCCTCTCCATTTGTAGTAAAGCTCCAGGCGAGTATGTAATGCTCTTCAACAAGGGTTCCCGTAGCTGCTGAGAAACCAACATAGATTTCTTCTTCAAAAACGTTGGACAGAGACAAGTTTTTCACGTTTATCAGTGGTTTTTCTGGGCGTTGTGAACCAGACTGTGCAATGGTGACGTTGACCTCATTTTGAAAATGATCATAATCAATCCAAGCTTGAATATTATGTCCTACTGCCGAGATCCACCCCGGAATCGGGTCACGTTAATCCAAAGGTCCGGCGCGTGAGAGTTTGCGCATCGTGAGGTCGTTGAGATCCACACCAACGTGATTGTTGTTGATGTCGTGAAATTCCATGTTCTTTACTGTGTCGAACTCGACTGCAAATAGATGATTAGAGGCCTGACCCATACTTGATAAATTGCTAATCAAGCCATTAAACGGACTCGGGAAAAATCCCTCTAGAGATCTGTGGGGCGTCATCATAAATGCCAGTCCAAACGCAGGATGTGAAGGTGAAGAAGGAACAATGCTAAACACAAAAGTTGTGCTGAAAGAGAAAGTAGAATTCGGAGAGCTGCGATCTTTCATACGCACAGGATGTGGATAGAAAGCACGGCCCATACTGAATTGTAATCGACCATTAAGGGAGATGGCCTTGGACTGCACTGAAGCATTCCCATACAATTCGAGGCTCGACGCATGGAATTGGTTGTAGATAAAGTTTGTCTGGGCCTTGACCATAAGCGAGGTAGGGATGAGGAAAAGTACAAGGACCACGCTTACGCCTTCCACTGTCGAGCTCCAGCTCGACTTCGATTTTCTGTTTGAACTCAAGACATAATCAGGGACATAAAAGTAAAAAACTCAGAGCATATGGCCAACAGATTGAAATATTTCTTTTCGTAGAAGCCAAAATTGAAATAGAAATGCACCTGTGAATGGGAATATAAATTAAGAGTAAACCAAGCTTACAAAATGGTGCAGATTTACCTTTTTGCGAATTGCAAAGTTTCCATTGTTTTTTGCGTATCCCCCTTCTCACGCCTCTAGCATAATATAAGAATGCTCTCTGGTTTTTCGAATCCCGAAAGCTCTCTGGTTATTCAAATATAAACATAGTGCAGAAAAGGTGACCAAAGTACAGCAAAAACGAAAGAACGAGATATTATGAACTGTCCACACATTCAAAGGAAATCGTACAGATATTGTGAACTGTCCACACATTCAAAGGAAGTAGTACCGTGTACGATAAGTAAAAGGCTACCTTTCCAGCAAAAAAATCAACAAGTTGATTTTTGACGCAAAATCTGATATGGAGTTATTAGTATTGAAAAATTAAATATGTTTTAACATTATACAATTAGTTATAAGATAAAATTCCCCTATTATTACTTCAGCGGAGTATTTATAAGATAAAATTCCACCATATTTATTACCGCATGGTATTGGGAGTTAAAAAAACTTTAAATGTGAAAACGGAGGAACAAAGTTTAATGGAATCTGTGAAAAGCGGAAACGTGGATTTGATTGGTACGAAAATGTCAGGTGAATGGGCGAGGCCACCTAAACTATTAGGGCTTACTACATGGTCCCATAGGGGGGTTTGGGGGCTTTGGGCTTCTATTTTCATGGAGAAGGTCCAATGGGAAAAAAAATTCAGGGTACGAGATTAATTGGAATATTTTTCAATAGGAGTCCCTACAGTATAGGAATGAATATTTAAGCTGGTGAAATTGGGGTTGGACTAGAAATTGCCCCTACAGCTTAGGAGTTTTTTATGCCACTTTAGAAAATAAAAATGAGAGAATTTTTATTTATTTTTTATTTTTTATCAAAGCACTACAGTTCATTCCTTAAATTTTGGAGTTTTAAATTTTAAGCAGAATTGCAAGAATAAATCCATGGGACCAAATTTTTTAAAATATTCCTAAAAAAGCTAAGCAGTATACGCTGAGATATTTAAGGAAGCCCCCCTCCATGGGACCGTACCCTTAGAGTGTGCCAGTTAAGCTGGTCCTTAATTAGAGATATGAATCAACCTATTTTTTTATTCGACCATGAAACAGTTGCATGCTACTCTATTAACTAAAATAGCATGCAACCATTTCATTCGAATACTCTTGCAGCGCATGCAACCGTTTTATTCAAGCGACTAAATTCAGAATTGTGATTTTAATAACTCCTGCAGCTAATGTAAATGTTAACACAAATTTAGCATCCACAGTAGATCGTCATTATAAGCAATTACCACTCAATAATTCCTATAGCATCAATGCAGAGCTAAGAAAGACTATGATCAGTTGAGCTCAAGCATTGGAATGAATATCAATTAACAAAAGTAACATAACTTTTTGATATGGGTATGTTGCAGACGATATAAGGTCGATAATAGTAAACCATAATAATAATAAGTAATGAATCCACTACTTTACTTTTTGAATCATGAAACAATACTATTAGTAAAGTGATACCAAAGGGCACAATTAGAAATCATATTCAAAGTTTTATAAACAGCAAGTGAAAACCAATGAATACGGTAACATTAGAGTCTTACCCATGCAGACAAGTAGTTGACAAGTAAATCCCACAGCTTTGAAAACATCGTTGAAAACCTTACAGCATCTTCCTTTGTCAAATTTCCTACACTGCTTCCAAGCCACACAAGGCAGAGTTGTTGTTCAGGATAACAAATTTTCACCTGGTGCAAACCCTTGATAAAATCTGCATGTACCAATTCTACGACACTAGGTTCCAGTCCTTCCACAAGCTCTGCCAGGTTTCTTCTAGCCTCATTCAACACACTTTCGGAGACATCAATTCCAACATACCTGCATCTATATTGATCACAAAATCAAGAAAAAAAAAAATCAAACCAAAAAATGCAGAATAGTGTGTATTAGTTGACCCCGGAAGTGCAACAACAATCTCTACTAATTGACCCATTTCCAAAAGAGCAGAGACGTGCTTTATTTTCCCAAATAATGGTAAAAACAATAAGGATCATTTGGACTCCCACCCAACAGAAAATCCAGAAACAAAAACTTTTGTTTGGATACAAAAATGCTAAAATGATAGATTTTGTTTGCAGAGAAGAATTGGGAGGAGGAGTACAGGAGGGCTTTGGATGATGAATGTGAGGAAAGCTTTGGGAATCCGGCATCCATAGACGATGAAAAACAATGTGGAATTGCATCTGGTAATGGCGGGTTGTGCATGCATGGACTCGAAAGGGTTTACAGTTAAGCAATTTATGGGCATGAGAATGTAACGCATGAATAAATGTTGCACAAAAACTTCTGCCAGGTAAATATTCTGAACCTCTTAATGTACTAATGAATTTCTTTAATATCATGTGTTACACTATCAGCACAACAACCCACCACTGCCAGTACAACAGACAAGCATGCACCCGTCAATTTTTTTTAAAAGGAAAAAATGTTAACAAAGATTTCGCTTCCACTATAGTTCGCCTCTCGGGAAATTACAACGTGACAAGTGAACTTAAAGTTTTATGAGTAATGAGCTTAAAGATTAGGTAGAGACAAAATTTAGTATTAAAGTATTTGTTCTAAATTAAGGTTCCTTTCTCTAGTTTTGAATGTAGGTATCTGATATGACTAGATGTAAAGAATTGTGTTTTATTTCAAATCAATCCGTTTTTAAGTTAATAAGAAGAGATCCAAATCATTATTTTATTATAGTTTAAATTGAAAGACTAATTATATTTTCAAGATACTAGTTTTACTTGAATTCAAATTTTAGTTTAATAAGAAATATATATATTAAGAATCATTTTATCCAAAAGATAATTAATTAATAATGATAAAATATTCTTAATAATTTATATAATTTTTAGGGAATCTTAGTTAAGTGTATTAATTTTCATGATGGGTCTTAGATTTTTTGAGAAAAATGTCTACTGAATTTGTGTACTTCACTAACAATTGATTGTAAACATATATATCTTTTTTGTGAGAGATATGCAAATCACATCATGGTGAGTTCTTTGATTTTGTATTCATTATGCAAAGGGAGATTTGACATTGATTTGTGGTAGTATTTTAGTATTGAGCACAATAGTCATTTTTCCTTGGGAGCTTTTGGAGATTATAGTTATATAGTTAAAGTTCAATCATGAGATGGTCTATTAGGTGTTAATGGATACTAGAGAGTTGGTTGAGGTTGGAAATCAAATTTTGGAACATGGCTCTTTGTTGAGGCTTCAATAAAAAGATTAAGGAGCCTTCACCTAGAGTTGGAGACAATTTTAACATGGACCTAATAAGAAAATTGTTCGTGGATGGAGCAATCTCATTCCTCACTTTTGGTCCTTTCAAAAAAGAATCATTTGATAGGTATTGCTCACCTATTTTTCCTGTATGGATTCTATTTTTTGTGCTTTGTCTCCTCATGGTAATGAATCTAAAGCTACAATTGTTAGTTTTAGAGAGCTTATTTGTGGAGTGCATCACATGGTGTCCTTTTCTTTTTCCTTGTCATGTGCATGAGTTTATTTTGAGGATAGATTTGAGGAGTGCGAGAATTGTGTTGGGCATATTCCATAGTGATAATGGTTATTAGTTTGATCTTCCTTCAATTGAGAAGCTTACATCCTTGTTGATTTATTGATCTATTATTGTCAATTTGACCTTGGGTTTGAATAATTGGATATTGTTAAGGAAATAGGACATGGTATCTAGTATAGTTAGAATATTTTCTCTTTGTAGTCTATTGTTGCTTCCTAGATTTTATTTCATATGAGAAATTGTGAGACCTAGGAAGAGTCACAATGAGAGAATGAGAATTTATGTAGATCATTATGTGTATTCTTCAAAACTTATTTTCATGACATGATCCACATATTTATGTGAGTGTTATTGGTGTACTTTTAGATATTATGGTCAACAGTAGACCAAAAATCACGCTTGTAATCGGAGTCCTACGAGGTATATGTCTTCTTGGTAGACATGATGATCATTGGAATATGATAAAGAGACTTTAGATGTATTTTTGGGATTTTTGTAACTAATCTATAGAGGTGTTATAGATCACCTATAGCTAACCTACAACTAACTTGTGTTAGTGTGGAGTCCATGTATGTAGTAGGGAAAATATGTTGAAAGGAATTGTGGATATGGATTAGGTTGGATATATTGTAAGAAAAGTCCTATTAGTGTTGGTGTTAGTTGGATTTGTTAGTGTTGGATTAGGTTGGATATATGATTGTTAGTGATAAGTTTAAAATTTAAAAGCATTCTAGAAAATGGAGATATTAAGAATATAAAAGTATTTTAAATTATTTTATGTGCAAGACATTTAAAGTAAATATATTAGTAATAGAATGAAAATTTAAAAGCATTGTAGAAAATGAAGATGTTAAAAATATAAGAGTATTTTATTTTATATACAAGACATATAAAATATTAATATTAGCAATAAGTTAAAAATTGACAAGTATTTTATCTTTTTTAATACCATTTTTTTTTTTTCTAAAAGAAGGGGTAAAATTTTTATTCAATCAGAACCATAGTACAAAGCAAAGGCCAAAGGCCCACCAAATCAAAACACCACCAGACCAACCAGCAACAACACTACCTATTCATGTCCTCCACTAATAACCTCTCAAGGGTCTCAAGATAATTAGAAGGAAGCTCATCCTTTCCACTGATATCCCAGCCATCCACATTCTCAGAGGCCCACTTCGCAAGACAGTCGGCAACTTTGTTCCACTATCTAGGGATATGACAAAAGGAGATAGAATCCAAGGAGCTGCAAAGACTCAAAATCTGTCTGCCCACGGAAGCTAATTGCCAACTAACATCATCCAACCTTTGATTGTTCAGCAAATCCACAACAATCTGAGAATCTGACTCACAGATGATCCTCGTCCAGCCTAAAGAGCATCCATGCTCAACAACAATCTTAATAGCCAGGGCCTCCATCAGATTATTAGACTACTGCCCTTTGTAACTAGAGAAGACAAAAACCACACCACCATCATTACCTCTACCAATACCCCCCACACCAGCATGACCAGGGTTCCCACGAGAAGAACCATCAGTATTAATCTTTAGGACCCCCACCGGGGGAGGCATCCACTTCCCATCACGACAAACTCTTTTCCCAACCTGACGTGGCCTTCTACCAGCAAAACAACCCCGGTTACTATCCCCCAAGCTCAAATTCTGCACAATATCAAGATCACCAGGATCAAGATTTTCAGACATGTCACACTTAGCCAAAATAGTCTCCTAAAGCCTGCTAATTATCTTCTTCCACCGTTGAAGATTTCCCAAATTGGAACCACAAAAAACTCTATGGTTCCTCTCCAACCAAA
>VDFB02300543.1:0-45725 GCA_007258455.2 Sequoia sempervirens | reverse complement strand
ACTTCTTCATCAAAGTTTACTTTTATAGAAGTTAATTGACTGGTGACCGTATTAAACTCATTTAAATGATCAGTAACTGACCCACCTTCTACCATTTTCATATTAAATAAACGCTTCATAAGAAATACCTTATGCGAAGCGGAAGGCTTTTCATATAACTTTTCCAAGGTTTCCATCAACTCTTGAGTTGTCTTTGCTTTCGTAATATTGAACGCCACTATTTGTGCTAGGCACAAACGAATACTGCCAAGAGCCTTTCTATCCAAGATCTCCCAGTCCTCATCTGACATTGTTGTAGGTTTCTTGGTTTTCCCTTCCAATGGCTGCCATAAATCCTTCTGATAGAGATAGTCCTCCATCTGCATCTTCCATAACTGATAGTTCTGCCCATTAAACTTCTTAACCTTCTTACCCTCATCTGCCATTGCTCCCACTCAACCATGAGACTCCCACTCAACCGTGAGATCTTTCCTATAGACAATAATCAAAACACAACTCGCTATGATACCACTTGTTAGGTTTAGAGATGGCAGATCTAACAATTAAATGTAGATTTTAATAAACAAAAACAGAGAAACTAAAACATTCACAGAATAAATCATAACACAGAATTTAACGTGGTTCACCCAATTCTGGGCTACATCCACCAAACCGCAGCCATCCAACACTTTTATTATCCAGTGTAAAACCTATTACAATCTTATGAATAATCGCGTTTTTCATCATACAGTAATACCCATCCAAACCCCTTTTTACCAAGCTTAGAAGCTTCCGTGATTGGTTCTACAAAATCGGATTTTTCTTTTTCATTGATTTTCCCTTTTCGTGATCACAAAAAGTAGGGAAGAATGCTTTGGGTCAGCCGCCTCGGTCACCGGCCCACTGCCCCGACTCCTACGAGGACGGGGGCTAGGGTGTACAGTATACCATGGGCTATACAGTATAGCATGATCAGTCGCCACATACCAACACAACAACCACTTGGACACCTACCTTTGGTCTTCCTCCCATTCTCGAAAATGCCAAAAAACCATATAAACCTCTTGAACTTCATTACTCCACAACCACTTCAACATATCAAGGTCATCCCTCTTCATCCACACCCCTGAGTACCACAAGTGTTCCCACCATCACGCAAAGCAATATAGACCAAGTATCTCAAAACAACACACAAGGGCATGTCAATGCCATACCACATAATCAACCCTTAATGCAGATAGGGATGTCTCTAACCAATCCTCCAATTGGTTCATCTTCACCATTGGTTTCACAAAGCACATCCATCCCATCCATTATCAACCCATCTCAAAGCAATCCCTTGGTCATGAATCCCATCAACCCAGGTAATACCCTGTTTCATCTCTAGCACAAGGAAATCCTCAAGACATGGGACAAGGGGATATTTTTAATTAATGGACTCAGGTCCTAATGTGTAATTATCATCACACAATTTAATGGCATCATCCTCATCATTCCCCAAGGTCCCCTTTACCATTAAAAATTAATTGGGACCTCAAACATACATTCCTCCACCTCAATCCACTATCTTACAAGGGATGTTAAACCAAGGGATCCCTCCATCTCTCATTAGCAATCTGCTACCCACTTAGAACATCACTACTCACAATCTATCTCAAATATCCCAACAACCACCTGATCCTACATTACAAGCACATACCCTAGCTTTACAACAAGCACAACAAGCTTATCAGAAATCCATCCAACAATAGAAAGAAACCCTAGCAGCCTAACAACAACAAGTAGCCCAACAACATCAACAACAACAAGTAGCTTTAACGGCCCAACATGCAACACAACAACAACAACAAGTAGCCTTAGCAACACAACAAATAGTCTTAGCCTAGCAACAACATCAATCTCATCAAACAACCTTAGCATCACAAAAACAACAAGTCCAATAGAAATCCCTTGTGGCATAACAACAGTAGGCCCAACAACAAGCCCTCATGCAACAACAACAAGAGTAGGCACAACAACAAGCCCTCGTGGCACAAAAACAATGGCAAGCCTTACTAGCTCAGTAGTATGCCCAATAACAATAATAACAACAACCAAGTTCCTACTATAATCTTCAACAGAACATTATCAATATGAATGCGTTAGGAACATATACATCAACACCACAATCACCCTCATAGAATCGCACACCACCATACACCCCATATAACACATTATCATATCAAAATCCCACATACAAATCATCTGTCATCCCACCATATGTTCCTCCACCAAACCCGCAAGATGGTCTAGCATCGTAGTTTAAGGTGCTAGCACATGAAATGCAGGATCCTTGGATGGGAAAGACAAAGAAGCCCCTTGCACAAAATCTATGTCCCTACCCATTTGATCAAAACATCACAATGGTACCATTCCCTCCCAGCTTTGAAATCCCCAAATTTGATAAGTACAAAGGGAGAGGAAGTCCTATGGACCATGTCAAATAATTTAACGTCATGTGTATGGAGGTTGCCTACAATGATTCTTATTTAATGTGCCTCTTCCCTCAAATTTTAACAGGTCCTACTATGGATTTGTTTTCTCATCTACCTCCTGACATCAAAACTTTCAAAGAAATTACCGATAAATTCATCGATCACTTCTCCTTTAATCTTGACATGGACATAAGTCTAGAAGAACTATACACTCTCAAACAAAAAAAGGGGAATCTTTCACCAATTTCTTACAATGATGGAGACAAAGAGTTAGTAAGAGAAAGTGACCTCTTCCCGATGAATACCAAGTGGGAATCATCATAGAAAATCTAGACCTCGATCTATCTTTCCACTTGAAAATGTAGTGCATCACATCTTATGACGAGCTTGTCCCTAGACCCCTTAACATCAAGAGAGCTATAATCTCATAGGGAAATACTCAAGCTTACAAAGACAATCGACCATCGACCAATTCAAATGAAAATCCTCGTGTCTGGGCTAAGAACAAAAATGTAACAAATGATGGTGTGGTAGATGCTAAGGTAGTCCCAAGTGCTCCTAGACCAAACAACAATCAAGTTGTTGACATTCAACTGACGGTACGACAAACAACACCTCCTCAAAACAATTAGATCAACAACACCGACATGCAATAAATGAAAACCACCAACAAGAACAACTATCCCAAACACAAGTACACACAGTTATTTGAACCTACGAAACCATCATGAAGAAGTTTGTAGAGTCAAATCTGATAACACTTCCCAACTTTGAAAACTACCCAGAACCACAAGAGAAACCATCCTAGTACAATGAGCACGATCTCTATGAATTTCACAAAATCAAAGGACACAAAATGGAAAACTACATGAGACTCAAGAATATCATCCAAAACCTTATAGAGAATGACACCATATCTGTTGAAGTACCAACTGGGAATCAGGATCGTAAGATCTACAAAACCCTATGCCAAATCATAACCAAGCGAACAACAATGACAAAGAAAAAGATCACACAAACGTGCAGCATACCTATTTCAATGTTGTTTCCTCCTGCAATAGTGTCATCACTGTTGTCACCATCAAAGGATCTAGTGCGGAATGTGGAGTCGTTACACAACATGGAAAAATTACCATCCAAGGAGTCCCATCTCAATCTAGGACACAACCTACTTTTCCAACATCTAATCCTAGCAAGTACAATCTCCTAGATCAGCTTAAGAAGACCCATGCACAAATATAAATCTTAGATCTATTAAGGCTATCCCCCACACATAGGGAAATATTGGAGATAACTTTGTCCAATTCATTCGTCCCTGAGGATATTGACACTTATCAGTTTCAAGCTATGGTGGGGCATATCACTAATCATCTTCCCACCTTCTCTGAACAAGACATACCATCACAACCATCTCATAACCATGATTTACATCTTGAGGTTATCATTCATAAAAACAAGGTCAAAAGAGTCTTAGGAGATGGAGGTGTTGGTTTGAACATTTTTACCCTTCAGTTGATAAAAAATCTAGGCTATTTTGAGGGTACCATTGAGAAAGCAAAGAGTACTACCATTAGAGCATATGACAACCAAGAATGAGTATCACAATGTATCATTGCACTTCCCATTCAAGTGGGGCCTCTCATTGTAGAAACTACATGTCAAGTGCTAGATCTTGATCTTCCTTATAACATCCTACTTGGTCGGCCATGGATCCATTCCCTAAAAGCTATAGCCTCAACCTATCATCAACGTGTAAAGTTCACTTTTGAAGGCAGAGAAATTACCATCCATGGAGATCCTTAGCCTTTTTACTATTGCAAGAATCTTGAGGCCAAATTCTAAAAAATTCCCCAAATACCCAAGAATGATAAAGGGCCTACATCTACCTCATTTGTTGACCCAACATCCCTTGCCTCTACCTCAGCAACAAAAATACCCATTGTGTAGAACATTCCTAACATCAAGGCAGTAATCCAGGATGACTATTGTGGAAACTACAATCTATTAAAGAACACCTTTGTCTTAGGAGATTTTCCTATTTCTCCTTAATCTCATGGGAAACCCACATCTAGCAACAAAGAGCCTAAAATGATCAAGATGGCAGCTACTACCTTCACCAAGTGGGGGGATTTGAATCAAGAAGATGTTAATGAGGAAGATGTCTCTAAAATCCTGTATCAAAATGAATGACCTGTCCCGCTCTTCCCATGAAAGATGACAAAAAAGGCTTGCAGCTAATGAATAGAATGGGATATAACAAGAATGAGAAGCTAGGATAGAATGATAATGGTTTACTAGAACCCATCGTTCTTGAGAAACAACTAAAGAATCTTGGCCTAGGTTATACTACTAGCAAGGTCACCCTTATTGGAAAATTTACTTTAGCTAAACGGAATGAGGCTTCCTATTGGTTACCTCCATCATGTGATACAACCTTACATGACTTCCCCCTTGATGTTGCTGACCTATTTGAGAATAACTCCCTCTTCATGATATCCATAACATCCTTTGATCCAAGCCATAAACTAACTAAAATATGCCTAGTATATCTACAACTCATTAACATGGACCAACAAGGACCACCAATCCTAGATTTATTCAAAAATGATGAAGCGGTCTCTAAATTCATGAGACTCCATGCCAACTTACCATGAGCAGATCACAAAGCAGGTTTTTACATAGAGCTAGACATAGGGGCATACTATGTCGAGATGATTGAATCCTTTAGTCACAAAATTAATGAAATGCAACTAACATGCAGATCCTTGAGTGAAAACCATGTTGTGGCACTCTCTGATCCTAAAATAGTAAAAAAAAAGGACATAGTTGAAGATGAAAACTTATCTAAGGTGCCCAAGGATGAGGGATTCAATTCCCCCTTAGTGCAATGCATCTAGAGAAGTCAATAGTGCTAGCAAAAAAGGCCACTCCAGTTAATGTGGGAACATAAGAAGCACCCAATATCACTTTCTATGTCGAAACCCTATTAGATAAAGAATAGAAGAACCTAGCAGCATTCTTGAAAGAGTGAAGAGCTAACTTTGCATGGTCATACACTAATATGTCAAGGCTTGATCTAGAAGTAGTGGTGCATCACTTAGCAGTCTATCCCGAAGCTAAGCCAGTCAAGCAAAAATTAAGGAAAATGCATCCTCAGATAGCACTTCTGGTGAAACTAGAGTTACAAAAGCTTCTTGACATTGGATTCATCTGACTAATAGACTATCCTGAGTGGATTTAAAACCTAGTACCAGTCTCAATACCCACTAGGGGCATCTAAATTTGCACTAATTTTAGAGACTTAAACAAAGCATGTCTGAAGGATGATTTCCCTCTTCCTAACATCGACCTCATTGTGGACTTAACGGTTGAGTACAAAATGTTGTCACTCGTGGATGGTTTTTCAGGCTATAACCAAATCATGATCTCCAAGGAGGATCAACACAAAACTACATTCACTTGTCCATGGGGAACCTATTGCTAGAACGTGATTCCATTCGGGTTGAAGAATGCAGGAGCAACCTATCAAAGAGTAATGACCCTCATCTTTCATGACATGATACACAAAATAGTTGAATATTATGTGAATGATATTTTGGAAAAATAAAACAAAAGAAGTGAGCACATAGGAGTCTTAGGACCCATCTTTGACAAACTTGAAGAGTACAAGGTACGACTAAATCCAAAAAAGTGTGTGTTTGGGGTTACATCAGGGAAACTTCTTGGCTTTATCGTCTCAGAAAGAGGGATTTAAATTGATCCAGCAAAGGTAAAATCCATCTTAGACATGGAACCACCACAAATACTGAAGCAGATGAGAGGATTACAAGGAAGATTGCATTCCATCAGAAGGTTCATAGTGCAACTATCAAACAAGATACACCCCTTTTCACATCTTCTCCATAAAGGAATAACTTACAAGTGGGATGAGAAATATGATAAAGCTTTCTAGTAGATCAAAGACTATCTACTAACACCTCTAGTGCTCATACTATTGATACCAAACAAACCATTGATCCTATATATCTCAACAATGTCAATAGCACTGGGAGCTCTTCTGGCACAACAAGATGAAAATAGAAAGGAAAGGGCTATCTATTACATTAGGAGAACCTTGGTGGGCTATGAAATGAACTATTCACCCATTGAGAAAGCATGCCTAGCAGTAGTTTTTTCTTCAAAAAAAAATAGATATTACATATTGTCCCATTAAATCAAGCTCATTACAAAGATCGACCCACTCAAACACCTGTTATCTAAAGCAAATCTCAATGGGCGAATGACCAAATGGGTAATTATATTAATCAAATTTGACATAGAGTATGTGGAGCGCAAGGTAATCAAAGGACAAGTGATCATAGAACAATTGGAAGAGGCACCCATCTATGCAAAGAATCCCTTGATATCTGAGCTCCCTGATGAATTAGTGTTCCTTATCGATCTCACAGCTCAGTGGCAGATGTACTTTGATGGATCGTTCACCCAACATGGATTAGGAGTAGGTATTATTTTCATCACCCCTCAAGGTGATTGCATTCCAAAGTCATACATGCTATCATTTCTATGCACTAAAAACATTATTGAGTACGAAGCCCTAATTACAGGTCTAAGGATAGCAGTTCAATGGTAGATACAAGATATGAAAGTCAATGGAGACTCACAACTGGTTATCAACCAAGTCAATGACAACTATCAAATTGAGGATGATAAGCTTACTCCTTACAAGAAGATTGTAGAGAATCTTAAGGACCCTTTCATTGACATAACTTTTGAGCAAATTACTCACATAAACAACAAAGTAGCAAACACCATGGCAACAATCAAATCACTGTTAGATATGTTGAACAATGTCCTCTAATGCGAATTCTTGGTAGAACAACCTCTCATACCAACTTTTGAAATCCCTGAATCTAAATTTTTGTGTGTCATTGTTGGTCTTGGATCCCCATGGTATCATGAAATATTCATCTACCTAAGTAAAGGAACCCTCCCATCTAATATCACCTCAAACTTTAAAAATACCTTTGTCAAGAAGGAATCCTAATTCGTGATCCCAGGTAATAACCTTTACCATCAAAGTGTTGAAGGGGCATTACTATGATGTCTTAACCAAGAGGAAGCCTATGTTGCTTTAACAAAATTTTACAATGGCATATGTGGTTCCCATTCTAGCGGTATGACTTTAGCTAAGAAACTGTTAAGGATGGGGTACTACTAGCCAAACATGGAAAGATAAGCTCATCAATATGTGCAAAAATTTGTCTAATGTCGACAAAATGGAGATCTGGTTCATGCCCTAGCTCAAGAATTGCAACCAATGATCACACCTTGGCCTTTTTCATAGTGAGGACTTGACCTCATAGGTAAAATAACTCCAACCTCATTCAATGGCCACAAGTTTATCATAATATCCAATGAGTACTTCACCAAGTGGGTTGAATCCATTCCTATGACCTACATAATAGGGAAACAAATTGCCAAGTTTATCCTGAATTACCTCATCTACCACTATGGTGTTCCTCAAACCCTTATCTCATACAACGGAACACCCTTTAAGAATCAGGATTTGAAAGATTTGTTCCAAAGATTCAACATCTAGCACCAATTCCCTACCCCATATTAAATCCCCAAGGCATCGATCAAGCTGAGGCTACAAACAAGACCATTCTGAAAATCCTAAAGAAAATAGTTAATGAAGTTGTCGTGAATGGCATCTATAGTTTAATCCTACTCTTTGGGCCTATCGAACTAGTCTGCACACCTACATGTGCAACCCCTTTCTCCTTGGTCTATGGATCAAAATCCATTCTTCCTATTGAGGTTGAGCTCCCATCATTGCAAGTGTCACAAAAGAACATAATCATTGATGAAGAATACATAGTATCTTGGTTGAATGAGCTAGAATTCTTCGACGAGTGTCATCTCGACCCCCTTAATCACCTGCAAGTATATCAAAACCAACTGAAATGGAGCTATAACAAGAAGATCAAATGTCGGTCTTTCCAGGTAGGGGATCTTGTCCTAAAATACAATTAGAAGAATCTACCAGATCAGGATAGTAAAGAAAAGTTTGAGCCTAACTGGTTGGGTCCCTTTGTCATCACAACTAGCTATGGATCAAGAGCATACCAATTTTCAATGCCTAAAGGATAACCCTTGTAGGAGCCAACTAATAGCTTGCATCTCATAAAAAATTATGCCTAGTCTTGAAGAGTATAAATCTAAAAATACAAAAAAATCAAAAAATGATCAAAATCTAAAAAAATGAGAAAAAGGATTGAAAAAGTAAAGAAAAAAAATTCCTCTACTGAAAACCACTTTGGTGGCACTTTGGGAAAGTACCTTGGTGAAAACCTGGCAAACAAGCGCCTCACGTAAATAAAACACCTCCATTTATTCTTTGGCTCTTTATCCTACCATTCTTTGCATGACCATCCATCCATCACATCATTCATGTTATTTATTTCACCATCCATCTGTGTCTCTATCATAGCTTGATATTGTGAAGTATCATATCCTCTTTAGTACTAGGTATATTCCAAAGTTCAGTTTGTCCTACCTATATCGAGGTAGTCTACTATGCTATGTTGGGGGCACTTTGTTGTGAATCATATTGGGTTTTTGTATATCCTAAGGTCATCAGAAATCTCATCAGAGAATACCAAAAACATTCATAAAAATTCATCAAAATCCAAAAACATCCAAATCTTGTATATTCAAAAAATCCAAAAACACTTGCAAAATCCTATACAGTGAAAATCCAAAAACATTCAAAAAATTGTAAATTCAAAATCCAAAACATCCAAATCAAATCAAAATCCCTATAAAGGTCAAACATCAAAAATCCAAAAATAGTGTCCTATTGTCAAACTATATTATGTTTGAGCTTGAATGTAGGAAAGGCCATCATTGATGTTCCCCCGAGAAACCCTAGGTTAGTACTTTAGGAGTCTGTAATAATAAACTGAAATTTCCATCAACAGTTCATATCTCATCTTTAAATAAGTTGAGTCAGTCAAACTGTGTGGTCTCTAGATGTATAACATAGGCAAGGCATAATTTTTATTAGCCCCCAAGGCCCCTAGGATAGGTCTTTTAGGTTAGGTTTTGGTTGAAATTCAGAAAATCCCTAAACATCCAAATATCATAAAAGCCTTAAAATTTTCAAAACTCTTGGAAAATCCCTAAACATCCAAATATCACAAAAGCCTTAAATTTTTCAAAACTCTTAGAAAATCCATAAACATTCAAATATCAGAAAACAAAAAACATTGGAAAATCGGAAAACCCCTAAAACATCCAAATATCTTCAAAATCCAAAAAACATTCAAATATTCTGAAAAGCCTTAAACATCCAAATACAGAAAACAAAAAAACATTTAAAACCCAAAACACTTGGAAAACATTCAAAAGACCTAAACAACCTCAAATATCTTAGAAAACCCTAAACAACCTCAAATAATTTGAAAACATAAACATTCACATAAACTTTCAAAAAGACCAAAAATAGCCTCAAAATAGTTTCAAACTACCAAAAACATCGAAATATTCCAAAAAAATCCAAAACCATCCATCCCATCTCACTTTCACCTACAATAATCCTTCACCTATAATAAATCAACTGTCATCTTCAACCTTTGGAAAAAAAAAAGAAAATAAGTGTCGCAAGTCATAAAGTAAGAACTTAAATGCCAAATCTAAAGTCTAAATCATAGGTAAATGTTTCATTGAATTTTATATCAACGGCTTATCATAAAGCTCACATCAACCTAACATCAAACAAACATCTAATCAACATTTCCTAGGATGTATCCTTCCTGTAATGGACATCAGTATTAGACATCACCTTAACTAAAGTTAAACTGGCAAGAGATATAGATAACACTGACTGTTTTTCATTGATCTTTTCTTATGATTTATCTTAATGACCCATTCCGAGGACCTCTTGATGATGTCTATCCAAATTATTTAGAGAGAAAGGAATGGGGCATCGATCATTAGCTTTCATTTTTTGTTCTTGTGGGTATTTTTGTAAAATAATATTGGTGCATACTTGCTTAGTTGTGTGTAGGAAGGTTGTTTGGAGTACGTTGTTGACGATTGCATATGCTTTGGTCCAATATATCCTAAGCTTCTAACTTACATTCCAACAAGGTTTTTGTATGTCAAGATGTGAACAAGAACTATCCTATTTGTTTCTAGAGTCAAATTTCATTACATTAGATACAACATCCTCCTAGTTATTAATACCTTGATGCATCGTGTCTATGTGTTATATCAAACAATAAGGAATGAAAAAAAATCCCAATCCCAATATTTGAGTGAATCATCATCATGCATTCATCCTCGTCATTCATTTCTCATCACCATCTCTAATTAAGTCTCAGTGGATCATAGACTTGTTGGATCTTTTGAATAAATCATCAAAATCAATGGTCATTCACCTTGTTTCTTCTATCTTCTCTCTACGCTAACCTGGTATCATGACAGTCAAAAAAAACATCATCAAATGCATCCATCCTGCATCCACAAACCATTAGCATGCATACATTTCATATCATCATCAACATAATCATAACATATCACATCATACATCATGCATCATCATTATCATTTAAGTTGTGATGAATAATATAGATTTGTTATTCTAAGCATCTTAAATCGTTGAATATCATGAGAATACATCGCATATCATTTCATAAGCATAAATATATGCATACATGATCATCTCAAAAAACTTCATAGAAAATACATAAAAATAAATGCATCTATAACATTTGCATCCATAAACATAATCATAGTATAACATTTTTATATCATATCATCCATCCCATAGCATATCATCAAAAGATACTGAAAAAAGAATATAACATTGCATCCATCCATATCACTACATTTCATGTATCATCGCATATCACATAAACCTAAGTGCATCCATACATGATAACATATAAGCATGTCACATCTCACATCATATGCATCCATACAATCATAAGCATGAAATAAGAAGAATGCATCCTATTGAATATGTATCTGTATCATATATATATATATATATCAAAAAATGAATGTCATGGTACAATATCTGGATCATTGTATGCATATCGATCATAAATACAATATCCATGAGGCTATCAAAAAGGAGCCCATGAATGTATATCTGTATCAAAGAATGGGGCAACAAAATAAAAAAGTGTTTGTACACTCGAGCTAGCCCTGATGGTTGCCCCCCTCTCTGGCCTGCCTTTCTGTCTGATCCTCAACCCTAGGTCATGTATCACTCCTCTGTGAGTAGTCAGGTTGTCTAAGTGGCGCTAGAATGTCTTTGTAGTAATGCATCCTATAATAGGTTGCCTCAATCACAACCTCTCTATACAGCCTGACAGATATGGTCCTGCCCTGTTTGGTCACTGTCATTGCCTCCAGCTACTAGCGGAAACCAATCTCCTGATCTCTCTCAGTAGTCATAGCTTGTACTTGCTGCCTCACATGATCTCTCTCTACTATGATGGCCACAACCTGCTATTTGGCCTGGTCCTGCTCAACAATGATAACCAAAATCTGTTGGCAGGCCTGATCCCAGTCACCTGTGAGAACCTACACTTGTTGTAGTTGTTGAATCAGTATATCTATGGTATATGGTGGTGATGGTTGAATTGGCTGCTTTTGAATGGGTTGTTGTTGCATTGACTACTACTGAACAGGAGGTTGTTGTCCCACTAGTGGAATCCCTAGAATTTTCCCATCTTTTCCATCTTGGCCACCCTGTCCCTTGCCTTTTCCCCTACTTGATCCCCTTCTTCTAGGTCTCCCTCATGGAGGAGCACCCGTTGGATCTATCAACCTACGAGGGGGTGAAAACCATGCATCGTATGCAAGCATCATCTACGCGTATGCCTGACCCTGGTCGTAAGCCTATGGTCGTGCTGCCAACTGACAGAAACCCACAACCACCTCAGGAGCTGGGATAGTGGGTCCTAATGTGGGAATCTCTAAAGTTGATCTCACAAATATAGCTTTGTAGGCATCATCTGGCCTATCCTGCTACTCACTAAACTGTCATGCCACTCTGTCTGGTAGGTACCTCTCTATAAGGGTATGCTCCTAACCTTGCATGTACCAGATCTGTCTAGAAAAGTGGAGTTGTTGCACATCATCGTACCATGCTGGCATCTATAGGTAGGGTCACCATCTAAAAATTGTCATATCATCTAGTACCTGGTGCTAGTATGGAAGCCCAAGTTGCCCTGTGTGTTGGAGAGTGATTGTGCCTTTGTATTTCCAAACTCTAAGATCATTTGGCTTGATGTCAGCCATCTATACAATCGGTCAGAGCACAACAATATGCTCCCAATCCCAAATATGTACCAGGGTAACCCCTATGCTAATCACTCTATCGTTGTAGTACACGAAGTTGTGCATATCATGATATAATGAGGCTAGCATCACTGGGGCCCCCATGCAAAAAGAGTCCTCCTATAGAGCATCCTCTGCCATGCTAAGCCCCATCCTAGGTTGAATCCTCTTCTTTGTTGGTCAAGAGTGACCAAACCATAAATGATGGCTGCAACAATCAATTGAAATGTAGGCACTTGACCTCTATACATCTCAAGGTCAATCTGTGAAGTGACTAGAATGATGTCCTCAATCTCCATCACCTCATGGCAGGCATCGTATCTAGCATCGACTTCATAAATCACATGCTTTCCATGTATCAAAAAACACAGAATCTGCCATACATCCTCTAAGCTCACTATCACCTCACCTGTCAAAAGGTGGAATGATGAAGTCTCACTATGCCATCTCTTGCATAGCACTGTCATCATAGCTAAATGTGTATGGACGATAGGCATGTATGCAACGTACCATAAGCTGATCTCTCCTAGGTGCTCCTAGCGAAACTCGGATAAATCACCCAATTTCTCCAAAATTGTGGGTTGATGCTCACAAGACATTAGGGGTGGGATGACCTCTTGCACCCACAAAGCGCACAACGTCAAAATTAAAAAAAATTTGACTTAGTTTGGAAAATCAGCTCCAAAATGACAATAGTGTCTCTATTTTCAATAGCGTCGCTATATTTCAAATTCCAAATTGCAACACCCGAGGGCATTCAAATTGAAAATAACAACTCATGCCACTATAAACATATGTGTCGCGATTTAAACTTTGGAAGCATCTATTTATTAGTTCTACCAAGGGAGAATACTAATGCATCCATTGCATGCAATTTTTTTAACTGATAGTGACGATCCAATTAATCAACATCTAGAATTAAAAACTCGACCAACAATTCTATATTGTCTATATTTAATTGTATATTTTTAAAATTGTTGTTTTAAAATATCCTTTATCTTTCTTTCTATTGGTTCATGTTGTGAAAGTTAGTGCAAAAATCAAGAGTTTTTTTTTCTTTCTAAATTATGTGTAATGCAATACATTTAATTCATTGAATCAAATTTCAAACCTATTAATGACTTGAATGACATGGACACTATTACATACATCATAATAAAATTACATTGTTGACATAGAGCTAGTATTATCCATATATCATTTAATAATTGATAATAAAATTACATTGTTGACTTAGAGTAGTATTTTCTGTATTTCATTTAAATAATTGCTAAGATTTTCAAAACCTATTAAATAAATGTGAGTACACTCAATGCATATTTTATGTTTTTTTATCAGTGTGTATTAAAGATCACAATAAAATTTATCTATCTATAATAAATATGAGTAAAATTTATCTATCTACAATTAATATTTCAATAAAATCTACCCATTTGCATTAAATATTAAGGTAAAGATTTTAAAAAATATACATGTAATAATATAATTTAGAAAGGAAAAAAATACATAAACAACACATTATGAAAATAATAAGAAGAAATATAAACATATATATATGGAGTTATTATACTAATATATATTTGTATCATTGATTTTTTTCAACATTAATCAACTATAATAATAACATTATACAACAACAAACAATCACATTACACCTCTAGCTACTTTTATTAACTAAATGTTTCAAGCATAGCCCATAATGACAAAAATTGAAGAAAATGTGTCTCTTGTTTTATTAATCTTTACAAGAAAAAAAATAAAATTAATGAAAATAAGGAGGTTGTGACAAAAGGGATGAAAATTAAAGTAGCGGTTATAAAACTATGGTGACTTTTAAATTGATGTGTTTGAAAATGATCCGCGTAAATAATGAAGTGTGGGATCCTTTACAGCATGCTTCCCACTCCCATGTTTGAATGGAATTTTTTCATATGTAGAATTTGTACAAATCAGCACATTATGATGCCAATATGTGTTACCCGCAGAACAAGGCGAGCTCCTGTACAGTTCCGGTCTAGAATAGACGATCTCCCTTCTAGTGGAGGTACAAGATGACCATCACAACAATCCTAGCTGCTCGAGTCAATACCAGGAACAATCTCAATGTCAAATCACAACAAGAATAAGTTGGTGGCTTGTGTAGCAAGTTCATGTTTGCTCAGTGTTGAAGCAATCTTGTTATGATCTCATTTTTGCATAGTTTCGGCATTTCTTTGCACAATTCCTCCCACTTGCAAAGGAATATTCCAAAAGAATATTCCTCCTTTGCACAATTTAATTTAGTTTTAATTAACTAAATAACCTTTTTCCTCACCCATATGAATATTCTAAAGAATATTCTCTCTCCTCCAATCATTTGAAAAAGGGAATATTCTCACTTGGCTTCTTGAGCAAGTTAAGCTTGTGACCTTTTGAGCAAGTTAAATTTTGACCTCTTAAACAGGTCAAAAGTGTGTTTGTTTGGAAGGAATGAGAACCCTTGATTAAATCTCATCTTGCATTCTCACCTGTTGATGAGAATCCATGATCCATGCCTCCTATTTCCTCCATCCTTGACCGTTGATTAGCTTTTTCAATCTCAACCCTCCATTTCTCATTTCTTATAAATAAATCACTATTTGGAGACAAATGAATCCATCTTTCAATTGCAAACTTATGTTGTTGAAATCATTCACACTCACACTCATACTTTGCTCACATTTAGCATATTTTAGTTCATTTTTAGTTGCATATTAGTTTTAAGCTTCCATTAATGGCTTCCATGCATCCATCTTAGCTTGTTTATAAATTATAGTTTGAATCTTTTAGCTTAGAATCCACTTAGATTAGCTTAGAAATTGCATACTTAGATCATTTTTAGCATAAAATCATGTTAATTTAGCTTGCATCATGTTCAATTTAGCATAAATAATATTTTCATCCATTTATCATAATAGTTTCATCGATTCTCTTCAATAGAATCAATTGAAACAAGCTCACTGATCACAGGATTGGGAAAGGGTTGTTGTTTCACATCAATACAACACCAATTCCAAAAAAGGATAAGTTTTAAATGGGTTAGAGTAGGCATTTAACTGCTTTCGTAATTTGTAGTGTTCAATTTCAGTAAATGCTTAGTTTAACTTTCATTTGAATGATCTTTTTTGAGATTGAGTATTAGTGGCTACGTTGTGCTTCAATTCATCATGGATCAAGTGTGATCAACCCATACTAATATCCTCGGTCAATAGTACTAACTATTAATTTGAGCAGTCAAAGACTAGTTATTCAAGAAAATGCCAAACTTGTCATTTATTACCTATAATTGAACAACTGATATCCTAAACTAGTAACTCCTTGTCAAAAATGAATAAAAATTTAAGATTTTAGTCCAACTTTTTCTTTTATTACAATCACAAGTTCCTTGTCTCTCTCTAACAAAAAGTAGAATTTATATTTCACATTAATGGAGGTTGGAGGTACATGAACACTAACTTAAAGCACACAAATTCAACTTGTTTAAATAGATTGCTCAAACTCGAAATATAAATATATATATATATATATATATGAATGCTTCAACAAATACTTCTTCAATATAATGCATGGAGGCGTCGATTAGAGGACTAAGGAGTTTGGGCGAGATCAGCTTTTTTGAATCCTCTGAGAATGTGGAGGATGTAGAGGATGATGGTGAGGCAGATGGACGGGGTGCCTCACCTAGGCTTCTTGCTTGTGCTCAGGTCACAGTTGTGCCTGTGTTTGCGCATTTTTTCTCTCCCTTGGGCTTGGTCGGCTAGGCTTTCTCAGTCGAGCATTTCTCATGGCTTTTTCTTGGATGGTTTGTGGCTCTTTCTGTGCTCAGGCTGGTTGTTTCTGTTATGGTCAAGAACTGCTCTCTTTCTAGCACTGAATCTCAAAATGGTTTGGATTCTCCTGGTGGAAAGTATTTTTTGTGTAATTTTTTTGTCCTCTTCTACAATGGATGGGTGTTGGCTAGTGCGGGATGTTCTAGCCCTTGCTGTGTGTCTTTTGGCTCTAGGGGTTCTAGTTCCTTTGTTGGGTGTGACCAGTTCAAGCTAGTTTTCTTTCTCTAGCTATTGGTGACTCTTAATCGGTGGTTTTTTGAGTGGTTTTTTTATTGTTGGGAGTCCCTCTTTTTGGGGGGTGGGTTGTTGCCCTCTGGTGTTATTCTTTTGATGTTCCCCTGGCAACCTTGGGTTGTCATAGGGTTGGAGAGCCTCAAGAGGTTTGGATTTAATGTTTATCGTGCTTTGGAGGTTGTTGTGGAGTGGTTTTGTTCCCTCCAAACTTCTGTTGGAAATATTTCTCTTGAGGGTTGTGGTTGCCCCCTCTCAGTTTGGATGGTTTGGAGCCCTGTTTGGTTCTTAATGTTTATTTTTTGGAAGGGGTTTTTTTTTAATTAGGAGGATTTTATTCTTCTATTCTTGTGGAGTGTTCTCTGGACTAGGCTTCATACAAAGATCTATTTTACGACCCAATTTTTATGTGCTTTAAAGGGTGCTTCTACTTTCTCTATTTTTGAGATGGAGATCTCGTTGCTTTGTTGGTGTGGGTGCAGTTTGGTTCATGGGTGTTCCTTTTGTTGTAGTCTTTTGTCTTACAGAGTGTTGGATGGCTTTCAATTTTTTAGCTTTCTGGACTTGGCTACTGAGCTTCTACAAATGCTTATTCTTATGGCTCAGTGGATTCTTCTTTCTTGGCTTTTGGCTTAGCAGTGCTCTCTCTCTCTCCTTCCTTTCCAAAGGATTATTTGTTCCTTTCTTTAGGGTTTGTTGCTTTCTTTCAAGCTTCACATTGGGTGTCTTCTATGGAGGTGGAGACTACTCCTTTTGAGGTGGAGCCCTCTCCTATTGAGGTGGAAAGGGATGGTGTGGTCTTGGTGGGAAGCTCTCTCTTCGGTGGAAGTGGTTTTCTTCTCATCTTCTCCTATAGAGGGGAGCCCTCTCTTATTGAGGTAGAGGTTGGGTTGGTTCTTTGGATGAACTGGTTTTATGTGATGGATGTTGCTCTACAGGGTTTTGATCTCATCTATTACTTCCCTATTGAGGTGGGGAGTTTGGATCTTGGGTTTTGTTGTTACTCATTTTGTTACAGTCTAGCTTTTACAGGCTAATGGTTTCTGGTAGCTCTGTTGTCTTGTTGTGTTGCCTGACTGTCTCAAGCAGTGCTTTGGGTTGGAGGTCCCAGCCAAAACCTGATGACTCTCTTTTTGGTTCTTGATCCTTGATAAACCAGGTAAAGGGTTTAAGGTCCCTTCAAAACCTTTGGGTTTAAGGTCCCAGGTAAAACCTGTTTGTATTTGGTTGTGAGCTTTAGGCCCCTGCTTGTTGATGGGTTGTGGTTGGGTTCGATGATTATTCTTCTTGCAGCATCTTTGCCTTGTATTGGTTTGTAGGTCCCATCAAAATCTGTTTTTCTTCATAAAAAAAAAATACTTCTTCAATTCAACTTCATTTGTTTTTTTACAAATGCACAAACCCAAAATGCTACAACATTCACCAACTACAACTCGTTGATCACTTGATTACATGATTACATGATACTAAAAGCATCACATTTATCTCAATATATAGAGGTCTTTACTACAACAAGGCCCTTTATAGGTTGAAATGCCAAAGATAATAACTTACCAATAGTAGAAAACAATTTTGTTATCTGAAAACTTCCTAAAACAAGCTTTATACTCTATTTAGTTATGGGAGAAATTACATATTCCAACACACATGACAAGAAATATTTAATGAGATGAGTTGTGTGATATGACATCTACCATCATTATCAATAAAATTTGGTCCATGTGATCTATTAGAAATCTATATACTAAATTCATTTAATAGTTTGAATTAATTGTTATTGCTAGTTCAAGGGATATGCATTTATAAGGATCATAAATAGAATTAAAAAATAGACAAAAAAAAATTAATAGACTTAGAATTTGCACCTTCACGTTTGTTGAATATGTCCAACTCATCAAAACAATTTAATTTCAATCACAAAATGATCATGAAAAGAGTTGACAATTGAAACACCATTTATTCCACAAATGTAAACTTTAGTAAAAACTAAAGTAATGAAAAGATCTATTTACTAGTTCTACCAAGGGAGAATACTAATGCATCCATTGCATGCAATTTTTTTAACTGATAGTGACAATCCAACCAATTAACATATAGAATTAAAAACTTGACTAACAATTCTATATAGTCTATATTTAATTGTATATTTTTAAAATTGTTAAAATATCCTTTATCTTTCTTTCTATTGGTTCATGTTGTGAATAGTCAGTGCAAAAATCAAGATTTTTTTTTCTAAATTATGTGCAATGCAATGCATTTAATTCATTGAATCAAATTTCAAACCTATTAATGACTTGAATTACGTGAACACTATTACATACATCATAATAAAATTACATTGTTGACTTAGAGCTAGTATTTTCCATATATCATTTAATAATTGGTAATAAAATTACATTGTTGACTTAGAGTAGTATTTTCTGTATTTCATTTAATAATTGGTAATATTTTCAAAACCTATTAAATAAATGTGAGTACACTCAATGTACATTTTATATTTGTTTATCAATGTGTATTAAAAATCACAATAAAATTTATCTATAATAAATATGAGAGTAAAATTTATCTATCTACAATTAATATTTCAATAAAATCTACCCATTTGCATTAAATATTAAGGTAAAGATTTTAAAAAATATACATGTAATAATATAATTTAGAAAGGAAAAAATTACATAAACATCACATTATGAAAATGATAAGAAGAAATATAAACATATATATATGTAGTTATTATACTAATATATATTTGTATCATTGATTTTTTTTCAACATTAACCAACTATAATAATAACATTATACAACAATAGATAATCACATTGCACCCCTAACTACTTTTATTAACTAAATATTTCAAGCACACCCACAACGCAAATGTGTCTCTTGTTTTACTTGTCTTTGCAAGAAAAAAATAATAATGAAAATAAGGAGGATGTGACAAAAGGGATGAAAATTAAATTAGAGGTTATACAATTATGGTGTTATTTAAATTGATGTGTTTGAAAATGATCCGCGTAAATAAAGAAGTGTGGGATCCTTTATGACGTGCTTCCCACTCCCATATTTGAATGGAATTTCATTGTATGTGGAATTTGTACAAATCGTCACGATGCGAGTTGGGAACCTGAGCATAGGGGCCTATAAGGGAACAAATCGACTTGAGGGCACAATTCGATGGATTCGTGGGTCTCGAATGAGTTTGATGGCGAGGTTAGGCATGCAAAGTGGTCTCGGTGCAAACAATCAAAAATTGGGGGGTTTGGCAGTTTTGAGTTGTCATCCTACCGATGCCTGGTATTTGGACAAATAGCTTATATAGGGGGGTATGTGTTCTCTTAAGGCTCAGTCTGAATGCGATGCGAGTTGGGAACCCAAGCCCAAGGGCCTTTAAGGGAACAAATCGACTTGAGGGCACAATTCGATGGATTCGACAATGGATTCGTGGGTGTCGAACAAGTCTGATGGCAAGCTTAGGCATGCAAAGCAAGCTCGATGCAAAAAGTCTGAAGTCGGGGGGTTCGGCCATTTTGAGTTGTCATCCTACTGATGCCTGGGATTTAGACAAATAGCTTATATAGGGGGTATGTGTTCTCTTAAGGCCCAATTTGAATGCGATGCGACTTAGGAACCTGAGCCCGAGGGCCTATAAGGGAACAGATTGACTTGAGGGCACAATTCGATGGATTCGTGGGTGTTGAACGAGTCCAATGGCGAGGTTAGGCATGCAAAGGGAGCTCGGTGTGAAAAGTCAGAAATCGGGGGGTTCGGCCGTTTTGAGCTGTCATCCTACCGATGCCTGGGATTCGGACAAATAGCTTATATAGGGGGTATGTGTTCTATTAAGGCCCAGTCCGAATGCGATCCGAGTTGGGAACCCGAGCATGAGGGCCTATAAGGGAACAGATCGACTTGATGGTGCAAGTCGAATTCGTGGGTGTCGAATGAGTCTGATGGCGAGGTTAGGCATGCAAAGCGATCTTGGTGCGAAGAGTCAGAAATCAGGGGGTTCGGGCATTTTGAGTTGTCATCCTATCGATGGAAGGGATTCGAACAAATAGCTTATATAGGGGGCATGTGTTCTCTTAAGGCCCAGTCTGAATGCGATGCAAGTTGGGAACCCGAACCCGCAGGCCTATAAGGGAACAGATCAACTTGAGGGTGCAATTCGATGGATTTGTGGGTGTCGAACGAGTCCAATGGCGAGGTTAGGCATGCAAAGAAAGCTTTGTTGTGAAAAGTGATAAATCAGGGGGTTCGGTCATTCTGAGCTGTCAACCTACCGATGCCTGGGATTCAAACAAATAACTTATATAGGGGGTATGTGTTCCCTTAAGGCCCAATCCGAATGTGATGCAAGTTGGGAACCCGAGCCCGTGGGCCTATAAGGGAACAGATCGACTTGATGGCACAAGTCGATGGATTCGTTGGTGCCGAACGAGTCTGATGGCAAGGTTATGCATGCAAAGCGAGACTGTTGCGAAAAGTCAAAAATCGAGGGGTTCGGTTGTTCTGAGCTGTCATCCTACCAATTCCTAGGATTTAGACAAATCGCTTATATAGGGGGTGTTGCGAACTTTAAGCGCTAGAGTTGAGCTAGCTGAGTTGGTTCTGAAGTCACGGTGTTGGCGAGTCGAGCTGAGCTCGAATCCGATCCGAGTTGGAATTTGTATGCAAAGTGGGGCTGAGAATTTTCATGTTGGTGATTGGATCCACATTTGGCGGGCACGCGTTGACTTGCAAGTTCCTGATTGGTTAGCATTGTTTGTGTCAGATTATGATCTGTAGTCTCAAATGGGTATCATTTCATTGGTTGGCTCGATGTGATCCATGTGATGCAAAAGGGTATTGTTTGATTGGTTGCGTCGAGTTCCTACCTCGAGCCCGGATTCTATAAGATGGATTCTAAGTCAAATACAACAAGAAATGGATGAGTTGGAATTCATTGTCTTGTTGATCTGTATAGTAGGATTTTGCATAAGTCCAAGTTGTTTGTAAATTGAGTAGGAGTTTGATTTCCATTGTAGCATTGTAACCCTAGACTTGCTAGTCTAAATCTGGGTTTGTACATAGTGTACATTGTTGCATTGTAACATATTGAATTGGAGCTTACATTGATGCTAGTGGTGAGCTAGGTTTTTTTTGGTGCATTCCGCATGACAAGCTCAATTGAGTTTAGAGAGAGGACCCTTTTGTCCCGTGGGAATCTGTGTAAGTGTATTCTTTGCTCAGACATTATTGGTTGAGTCTGATCTGAGTTGGTTTTGCTTTGTGAATTATGTACATTTGTTGTAGTATGAATAAACTATAAAAAAATTTATCCAAGTGATCCCAAAATAGTGGTTTACAATTTTTGGCCAAACTAGACACTGAAATTATTATTTTTAACTAAATCTTCACATTCAGGCACATATAGCAGCTGAACCGTGAGGAATTTGAAGATGATGTAAACTAGAGTCTCGTCACATTTTGTCTATAGATTCTAAAAATATTTTTTCAATTTTTGGAATCAAATTGTACTTCTTTTTCCATCTCCCACGAAAACTAGTTTTTTCAAAAACAACATTTTTAAAAGTGACGACAACGCATAAGCATAACTTTTTTTCCATGAAGGATAAAATTTTGATTCTTTCGAATTTAGATTTGTCACTCTGATATCTAGTGCTTCCACTTGGTTAAATAGTCTTTTATTGAATATTTTTTCTTTAATAAAGTTTCGAAGTTAAACCAATTAAAATTCAAACATAGTGCGATCGTATAATGCGTAACTTTTTGTGTATATATCAAAATTCAATTTTATTTTTTTTGTTGGATCAAGGACTTCAATATCTAGTGCACTAATATTTTTCAAAAAAAAAAATTGATAATCTACTTTTTTTCCATATGTGCAAAATAGAGACCTTCATTTTCAATGAAAAACCTATGTTTAATAAAACTAAAAAAACAAGTACATAATTAAACCAAAACATATTAAATTTATGTTCGTTGGATAGCTCGTTCCGAGGACTACCTGATTCCAGTTGGGTTTGTAAAGATTCCTCCATTTTCATCCACAACCTGAGCTTCGAAGCATAAAAAAATAGGTTTTTTTTGTGAACAAGGTCAAAAATCAGGGAAAAGGGGGGTTCGCTAGAACCAGGAGGGTTCTAGCGAACCAAGGTTCATTCGAACCCTAGTTCATTTGAACCCCCCTCAATATGAATTTTCCTTTTGTTTTTTAGGCGAGAAATGTGGGCCCAGTAATTAAATAGGTTCGTTCGAACCCTAGTTCAGTCTAACCCCTCTTTGGTTCGGTTGAACTTATAGGTTCATTTGAACCCCTAAAACCAATTTTTTTGCCATCGGGTCATTTTTTCTCAGTTTTCCTTCCTCCACCAAATTGTAAACCACTATTGTGGCTTCACCCATCCCAATTATGTGCGTTGGATTATGTGAATGCAATTTTGTAGATTACTTTCATTATTTGCGTGAATGCTTGCATTGTATTTCCATTGTTCCGCTAATGTTGTAAAGCAAGCGTAGTCTGTGATGTGAGCTCGTTGCGACTCCATGAGGTGACTTGAGTTTGCATTGGTAGTGTTGTGAGGGTTCGATCTGGTGACCCCTCGATAGTTGGTATCAGAGCAAACGAATTGTTGTTGTGTTGGTGCGATCTCAAGGGTTTCGACATGGTCAATACTAGCGAGAATGCCTCCGCATCAGACCATGGAGATGATGTGTTTGATGGTGTGCACACAACAAGAGGGCGACATAGATCTTAGACTCATCAGTCAATCGAGCAGCTCGAATCAAGGGTTGTGGCTCTTGAAAACATTGAGGCTAAGTTCTGGCTCGAAGTTCTGACGGAAGATGCTCAAGTAGCTAAGGATAAAAGACAACGGATTACTAATAATCTAAATGTTATGAAGGTAGCAATAGGTCAATCTGGGCGAGGCAACGTGTCGAAGCTTTGCGACCCTGAGACGTATGATGGCCAAAGAGATGATAAGCTCTACGAGAATTTCTTTTGGGATATGGATGAGTATTTATCCAACATCCCTGATCTGAATCAAGAGGGCAAGATCAAATCTGCTGCAACTTTTCTCACAGGAAGTGCCGAGCCGTGGTGGCGATCCCAAGCTGAGGATATTAAGGATGGACGTCCTGTTGTAGAAGTCACTATGTGGGACAAGTTTAAAGAAGCATTGCGGGAGCAATTCCGCCCAGGAAATTCAGCATGGTTCAGCCGAACTCGGTTGATGGAGCTGCGACATTCTGGTAAAATCTGAGATTACATTAAGTCCTTCTCAGCGCTCATGATCAAGATCAAGGATATGAGTGAGATGGACTGATTATTCTATTTTATGAAGGGATTACAACCCTAGACGCAGGAGGATTTAAGGAGACAGAATGTGCAGACCTTCGCTATAGCCATCGCCGCCGATGATAGACTCCTGGACTTCAAAGGAGAGTCCACCAAGCCACCGAGTGGGAATTCTAGTACTCAATCAAAGAAGAAAAATCACCAGCGTGATGACAAAGGTAAGGGTTCAAACCGGCCTTCGTCTAATAAATCTAACAATAAGAAATCTGGTTAGGGTAGCAAGGATGCAAAATCGACTGCGGCTCGTAGGAAAGCAAAAACTTGCTTTGTCTATGGCAAGCCCGATCACTGGGCACGAGATTTTCCAGAAGAGAAGAGCTTGAATGTTGCCAAGGCTGGATCAGAAAAGGGAGATGTGCACAAGATGGGTGCAATTCAGATGTTGCTTGCATTAAAGATGATGAGGGTTCGGCCTCGACTGGACCATGTCCAGATCACGAGTTGTGCTTTGTTGAGATACACTTTGGAGCAAAGAAGGTGATCGCTATGGTGGATATCGGGGCGAGTCACAATTATATCTCGCAGAGAAAAGCAAAGAGTTGCAGTATGACTATTCAAGAGGCGAGCTCATCCTTTAAAGTTGTGAACACAGCGGCTTAAAAATGCATTGGGAATGTGAAAGATGTGAAGATATGAGTCGGTTCATGGTAGAGTTCTATGAACCTGGTGGCAATAGAGATGAAAGATTTTGAGTTAATACTGGGACAGGAATTTTTCAAGAAGGCTAAGGTCGCAGTGATTCCTCACCCTGGATGTCTTATATTCTTGGATGCTCATCATATTGGTATGGTGAAAACAGTGAAGTCTTCTGCAGCTTCAAGGGCACTATCTACTCTCAGCTTTGGTCAAGTTGTCCGCAAGGATGGATACTCTACATACTTAGCCGCGTTGATAGGTGACTGGGATGAAGACGAGAGTTTGAGTCCCACAGATCCTGGAATGGTGGTTGAGCTTCTTGTAGAGTACTCTAATGTTATGCTTGACAAGTTTCCCATCGAGTTCCTGCCCTAACGAGGTGTTGATCATCAAATTGAGCTAGAGGTTGGAGCTAGACCGCCAGCCCGAGCCCCATACCAACTCTCAGGACCAGAGATGGCTGAGTTGAAGAAGCAGCTCACCAACCTAGTTGAAGCCAGATACATTCAGCCCTCTCGTTCCCCATATGCATCTCTGACTCTCTTTCAGAAAAAGAAAGATGGAAGTCTTGGATTGTGCGTGGACTATCAAGCTCTAAACAAGCTCACCATAAAGAACAAGTACCCGCTCCCCTTGATTGCAAATTGTTTTGATCGTCTGGCAGGGGCGAGTTACTTCACCAAGATAGACCTGAAGCAGGGGTACTATCAAGTGTGAATCACTGCAGGCGATGAGGAAAAGACGACGATTACGACTAGGTATGATTCATATGAATTCCTTGTGATGTCGTTTGGGCTCTGCAATGCCCCAACCACATTTTGCATGTTAATGAATGGTGTATTCAAATCGCTCCTAGATAATTGCATAGTAGTATATTTGGATGATATACTGATCTACAGCAAGCTTAGAGGAGCATCGCGAGCACTTGGCTGAGGTATTCCAGTTGTTGAGGGAGAATAATCTCTTTATCAAGAAAGAGAAGTGCTCCTTTGCCCAGTCTGAAGTCCAATTTCTGGGTATGTCATTTGAGGAGGTTACATTAGACTCGATCCTGAGAAGATTCAGGGGATCCAAGAATGGGAACCTTTGCAATTTGTGCATGAAATTAGGCAGTTCCTTGGTCTAGCGAACTACTACAAAAAGTTTGTGGCATGGTATTCTAAGATTGTGGCTCCCCTCACGGACTTGTTGAAAAAGGATCGAGCTTGGAAATGGACCGAGAAGCAATTGAAGGCCTGTGATGAGCTTAAAGAAAAGTTGTGTTCTCAGCCAGTGTTGGCCTTGCCAGACTTTGGCAAGACTTTTGAAGTGCAGACTGATGCCTCAGATTTCACTTTTGGTGGTGTGCTCATGTAGGATGGACACCTGGTCGCATTTGAGTCTCGGAAGCTCAATGAAAGCGAGCGACATTATCCGGGCCACGAGAAGGAAATGACAAGCATCGTACATTGCTTACGGGTTTGGAGGCACTATTTGCTAGGAGTGTCGTTCACTGTCAAAAAGGATAACATCAGCTCGACATACTTCAATACTCAGACCAA
The DNA here is from genome assembly GCA_007258455.2 of Sequoia sempervirens. Classification (NCBI taxonomy): domain Eukaryota; kingdom Viridiplantae; phylum Streptophyta; class Pinopsida; order Cupressales; family Cupressaceae; genus Sequoia; species Sequoia sempervirens. Next base: position 19,300 of record VDFB02300543.1, on the reverse strand, counting down.
AATTACTCTGAAGTAGGCCAGATGGTAGGAGTTTCTTGCTGAGTTTGATATGGATCTGATTCATACCCTAGGAAAGAAAAACATTGTAGCCGATGTGTTGAGCAGGAAGACTTAGTTGGCTGCAATCCAGTTGCAATAGGAACTGAGCAACTTGGAGAGCAGAGTCAAATGGACAGAGGAGGTTCTTGAGAAGATAAAAGAGGGACTCGAGATGGACTCCTAGGCTTATCAACTGGTGAATCAAGTGGAAATGGGACGGACTCAGAAGTTTCACTTAGAGAAAGGGCTACTGATGTTCTCAGGTGAACGAGTCTACATACCAAAATGGAAAGACCTCAGAAGAGATTTGATACGAGACTGTCACGACTCCGTTTGGGCAGGCCATCCAAGAAAGAGGCGAACTATAGCTCTACTTGAGTGAGGTCTCTTCTGGCCGAAGCTCAAAGAGGATGTCGAAGAGTGTGTGAAGACTTGGTTGATCTGTCAGCAAGACAAGTCTATGAGTCGGATACCAGGAGGGTTGTTGCAGCCGCTGCCGGTTCCAATCAAAGCTTGGGCAAGTCTGATGTTGCGAACTTTGAGCACTAAAGTTGAGCTAGCCGAGTTGGTTATGAGGTCACGTTGTTAGCGAGCCGACCTGAGCTCGAATCTAATCCGAGTTGGAATTTTTATGCAAAGTGGGGCTGAGAACTTTGATGTCAGTGATTAGATCTGCATTTTGTGGGTGTGCGTTGACTTGCAAGTTCCTGATTGGTTAGCATTGTTTGCGTCGGATTATGATTCGTAGTCTCAAATGGGTATCATTTCATTGGTTGGCTCGATGCAATCCGTGTGATGCAAATGGTTACTGTTTGATTGGTTGTGTCGAGTTCCTACCTCGATCCCAAATTTTATAAGGGTTCTAAGCCAGATGCGACAAGAAATGGACGAGCTGGGATTCATTTTCTTATTGATCTATAGAGTAGGATTTTGCATAAGTCCGAGTTGATTTTAAATTGGGTAGGAGTATTTGATTTCCATTGTAGCATTGTAACCCTAGACCTGCAAGTCTGAATCTAGGTTTGTAAATAGTGTACATTGTTGCATTGTTGCATTGTAACATATTGAATTGGAGCATACATTGATGCTCGTGGCGAGTTGGGTTTTGGTGCATTTAACGTGACGAGCTCATCTGAGTTTAGAGAGTAGACCCTTTTGTCTCATGGGAATCTATGTAAGTATATTCTTTGCTCAAACATTATCGGCTGAGTTCGATCTGAGTTGGTTTTTCTTTGTGAATTATGTATAGTTGTAGTATGAATAAACTAGAAAAGCTTTTATCCCAATTAAGTGTGTTTCATTCTGTGAATGAAATTATGTAGATTACTTTCATTATCTACTCCAATGCTTGCATTATATTTCTATTTTTCCACTAATGTTGTAAAGCAGGCGTAGTTTGTGATGTGAGCTCGTTGTGACTCCACAAGGCAAGTTGACTTTGCATTGGCAATGTCGCAAGGGTTCGATCTAGTGACCCCTCGACAGTTGGTATTAGAGCAAACGAATTGTTGCTATGTTGGTGCGAGCTCAAGGGCTTCGACATGGCTGATGTTAGTGAGCATGCCTCGGCATCAAACCATGGAGATGATGTGTTTGATGGTGTGCACACAACCAGAGGGCGGCATAGATCTCGGACTCGTCAGTCGATCGAGCAGCTCAAATCAAGTGTTGTGGCTCTTGAGAATATTAAGGTTGAGTTCCGGCTCAAATTTTTGACAGAAGATGCTCGAGTAGCTAAAGATGAAGGAAAGTGGATTACTAATGATCTAAATGTTATGAAGGAAACGATAGCTCAATCTGGGCGAGGCAAAGTGCCGAAGCTTCGCGACCCTAAGACATATGACGGCTAGAGAGATGATAAGCTCTTAAAGAATTTATTTTGGGATATGGATGAGTATTTGTCCAACATCCCTGATCTGAATGGAGAGGGCAAGATCAAATCTGTTGTAACTTTTCTCACGGGAAGTGCCAAGCTGTGGTGGTGATCCCAAGCTAAGGATATTAAGGATGGAAGTCTTGTTGCAGAAGTCACTACATGGGAAAAGTTCAAAGAAGTGTTGCAGGAGAAATTCCACCCAGGAAATTCGGCATGGCTGAGCCAAACTCGGTTGATAGAGTTGCGACATTCTGGTAAAATCTGAGATTACATTAAGTCCTTCTCGGCGGTCATGATCAAGATTAAGGATATGAGTGAGTCAAGGATATGAGCGAAATGGACCGATTGTTCTTTTTTATGAAGGGATTACAACCCTAGAAGCAAGCGGATTTGAGGCGACAAAACGTGCAGACCTTGGTTGTAGCCATCGTCGTCACTGATATACTCCTAGACTTCAAAGGAGAGTCCACCTAACCACCGAGTGGAAATTCTGGTACTCAATCAAAGAAGAAAAATCACCAACGCGATGAAAAAGGTAAGGGTTCAAACCAACCTTCATCTAATAAATCTAACAATAAGAAATCTGGTCAAGGTAGCAAGGATGTAGAGTCGACTGCGGCTCGTAGGAAACCGAAAACTTGCTTTGTCTATGGCAAGCCCGATCACTGGGCACGAGATTGTCCAGAAAAGAAGAGCTTGAATGTTGCCAAGGTTGGATCAGAAAAGGGAGATGTGCACAAGATGGGTGCAATTCAGATGTTGCTTGCATTACAGAATGATGAGGGTTCGATCTCCACTAGACCATGACTAGATCACGAGTTGTGCTTTGTTGAGATACACTTTGGAGCAAAGAAGGTGATTGCTATGGTGGATACCGGGGCGAGTCACAATTATATCTCGCAGAGAAAAGAAAAGAGTTGCAGTATGACTATTCAGGAGGCGAGCTCATCCTTTAAAGCTGTGAACACAGCGGCTTAAAAATGCATTGGCAATGTGAAAGATGTGAAGATGTGAGTCAGTTCATGGTAGGGTTCTATGAACTTGGTGGCAATAGAGATGGAAGATTTCAAGTTAATACTGGGCCAAGAATTTTTGAAGAAGGCTAAGGTTGCGGTGATTCCTCACCTTGGATGTCTTATATTCTTGGATGCTCATCATATTGCTATGGTGAAAACAGTGAAGTCTTTTGCAACTTCGAGGGCACTATCTGCTCTCAGCTTTGGTCGAGTTGTCCGCAAGGATGGATACTCTACATACTTAGCCGCGTTGATAAGTGACTGGGATGACGAGAGTTCGAGTCCCACGGATCCTAGAATGGTGGCTGAGGTGCTTGTAGAGTACTCTGATGTTATTCCTGACAAGTTTCCCACTGAGTTGTCGCCCCGACGAGGTGTTGATCATCAGATTGAGCTATAGATTGGAGCTAGACCGTCGGCTCGAGCCCCATACCAACTCTCAGGACTAGAGATGGCTGAGTTGAAGAAGCAACTCACCAAGCTAGTTGAAGCCAGATACATTTAGCCCTCACGTTCCCCATATGCATCTCTGATTCTCTTTCAGAAAAAGAAAGATGGAAGTCTTAGATTGTGCATTGACTATCGAGCTCTAAACAAGCTCACCATAAAGAACAAGTACTTGCTCCCCTTGATTGCAGATTGTTTTAACCGTCTGGCGGGGGCGAGTTACTTCACCGAGTTAGACCTGAAGTAGGGGTACTATCAAGTGCGAATCGCTGCAGGAAATGAGGAAAAGATGGCGATTACGACCAAGTATGGTTCATATGAATTCCTTGTGATGTCGTTTGGGTTCTGCAATGCCCCAGCCACATTTTGCACGTTAATGAATGGTGTGTTCAGATCACTTCTAGATAAATGTGTAGTAGTATATTTGGATGATATACTAATCTACAACAAGAGCTTAGAGGAGCATCGCAAGCACTTGGCTTAGGTATTCCAGTTGTTGAGGGAGAATAATCTCTTTATCAAGAAAGAGAAGTGCTCCTTTGCCCAATCCGAAGTCCAATTTCTGGGGTATGTCATTTAAGGAGGTTACATTAGACCCAATCCTGAGAAGATTCAAGCGATCCAAGAATGGGAACCTTTGCAGTCTGTGCATGAAGTCAGGCAATTCCTTGGTCTAGTGAACTACTACAAAAAGTTCGTGCCAGGGTAATCTAAGATTGTTGCTCCCCTCATGGACTTGTTGAAAAAGGACCGAGCTTGGAAATGGACCCAAAAGCAAGTGAAGGCGTGTGATGAGCTAAAAGAAAAGTTGTGTTCTAAGCTAGTGTGGGCCTTGCCAAACTTTGGCAAGACTTTTGAAGTGCAGACTGACACCTCGAATTTCACTGTTGAAGGTGTGCTCATGTAGGATGGACACCTGGTCGCATTTGAGTCTCGGAAGCTCAATGAAAGAGAGCAACATTATCTGGCCCACAGAAGGAAATGACAAGCATCATCCATTGCTTACGGGTTTGGAGGCACTATTTGCTGGGAGTGTCGTTCACTATCAAGACGGATAACATCAGCTCGACATACTTCAAGACTCTGACCAAGATTACTCTGAAGCAGGCCAGATGGTAGGAGTGTCTTGCTGAGTTTGATATGGATCTGATTCATACACTAGGAAAGCAGAACATTGTAGCCGATGCGTTGAGCAGGAAGACTTAGTTGGCTACGATCCAGTTGCAATAGGAACTAAGCAACTTGGAGAGCAGAGTAGGATGGATAGAGGAGGTTCTTGAGAAGATAAAAGAGGGACTCGAGATGGACTCCTAGGCTTATCAACTAGTGAATCAAGTGGAAATGGGACAGACTCGTAAGTTTCACTTATAGAAGGGGTTGCTGATGTTCTTAGGTGAACAAGTCTACATACCGAAATGGAAAAACCTCAAGAGAGATCTGATACGAGAGTGTCACGACTCCATTTGGGCAGGCCATCCAAGACAGAGGTGAACTGTAGCTCTACTTGAGTGAGGTCTCTTTTGGCCGAAGCTCAAAGAGGACGTCGAAGAGTATGTGAAGACTTGCTTGATCTGTCAGCAAGACAAGTCTGTGAGCTGGATACCATGAGGGTTGTTGCAACCGTTGCCAGTTCCAGTCAGACCTTGGGCAAGTCTGATGTTGTGAACTTTGAGCGCTAGAGCTGAGCTAGCCGAGTTGGTTATCAGGTCGCAGTGTTGGCGAGCTGACCTAAGCCAGAATATGATCCAAGTTGGAATTTGTATGCAAAATGGGGCTGAGAATTTTGATGTCAGTGATTGGATCCACATTTTGCGGGCGCGTGTTGACTTGCAAGTTCCTAATTGGTTAGCATTGTTTACGTTGGATTATGATCTGTAGTCTCAAATGGGTATCATTTCATTGGTTGGCTCGATGCGATCCGTGTGATGTAAATGGGTATTGTTTGATTGGTTGTGTCGAGTTCCTACCTCGATCCTGAATTTTATAAGAAGGGTTCTGAGTCAGATGTGACAAGAAATGGACGAACTGGGATTCATTTTCTTGTTGATCTGTAGAGTAGGATTTTGCATAAGTCTGAGTTGATTGTAAATTGAGGAGTATTTGATTTCCATTGTAGCGCTGTAACCCTAGACCTGCGAGTCTAAATCCGGGTTTGTACATAGTGTACATTGTTGCATTATTGCATTGTAACGTATTAAATTGGAGCATACATTGATGCTCATGGCGAGTTGGGTTTTGGTGCATTCCGCGTGACAAGCTCATTTGAGTTTAGAGAGCGGACCCTTTTGTCCCATGGGAATCTGTGTAAGTGTATTCTTTTCTCAGACATTATCGGCTGAGTCCGATCTAAGTTGGTTTTGCTTTGTGAATTTTGTATAGTTGCTATAGTATAAATAAACTGGAAAAGCTTTTATCCCAATTTTGTGCGTTGGATTCTGTGAATGTAATTCTATAGATTACTTTCATTATCTGCTTGAATGCTTGCATTGTATTTCTATTGTTCCGCTAATTTTGTAAAGCAGGCGTAGTCTATGATGTGAGCTCGTTGCGACTCCATGAGGCAAGTTGAGTTTGCATTGGCAATGCCGCGAGGGTTCGATCTGGTGACCCCTCAACATCTGAGCATGAATTTTATCACTCAGTTACCTGAAGTGGATGAGTTCTCAAGCATTATGGTGGTTGTCGATCGGTTTTCCAAGTATGGAACCTTTGTTGCTTGTCGGCAAGATTGCACAGCCTAGGATGCAATGAACTATTTCTTTAGACATGTGGTAAAGCATTGGGGAGTTCCCCTTAGCATTGTTTCTGATCGTGATCCCAGGTTTACGAGTAAGTTCTAGAGTGAGCTCTTTAGGCTGATGGGAATGAAGATACTGATGTCTACCAGTTATCATCCTCAAACGGATGGGCAGAAAGAGAGAATCAATGCGGTTCTTGAAGATTACCCGAGGCATTATATCAATTCGGATCAAAAGAACTGGTCGAGTTTGTTAGACATAGCCCAGTTCAGCTATAATTTATAGAAGTCGGATTCAAGTCAATTTTCTCCTTTTCAGTTGGCTACTGGACAGCAGCCATTGACCCTGCACACGGTACTGAGTGCATACCATGGAGTTGATAGCACGGATGCAAGTGACTATTTGAAGGAGTTCAATGAGAGAGTAGACCTTGCGAGGTACTACTTAACCAAGGCTAGCAACCGAATGAAAAAGGGTGTTGATACCAATTGAAGGAATGTTGAGTTCCAAGTGAGCGACAAAGTATTGCTACGGATGAATCCTCAACAGTTTAGGCCGCAGAAAGGTATGAGCCATGCTCTGCTCTGCCGATATGATGGACCGTTCAATGTCATCGGGCGAATTGGGAAGGTTGCATATAGGCTGAAGCTTCCTTTGCATATGAAGGTGCATCCGGTCTTTCACATGAGTCAGTTGAGACCCCATCATGCCAATGAGGATGATCTCCTGCGCAATGTTTCGACCTGAGGTCCTGCCAATGTAGTTGACAGAGTCGACCATGATGTGGAAGAGATCATCGACATGAGAGAGCGGGGAATCGGCCAACACAGGTTGCAAGAGTTCCTTGTGGTCTAGAAGAACAGGCCGTGCCAAGATGCCACCTGGGAGCGAGGCGAGGCATTATGGCAAGTGGAAGAGAAAGTGGTAGAGTTCCTGGCGAGGTGCTCTACCCCGGCAAAGAACTAAGTTGTGCAGTGGGTGCTCCCGCATGGCCATGGCGGTCATGTCGACGTCGAGGGCATTGCCTAGTTTAAGTGGGGGAGAATGTTGTGAACTTTAAGCGCTAGAGCTGAGCTAGCCGAGTTGGTTCCAAAGTCACAGTGTTGGCAAGCCGAGTTGAGCTCGAATCTGATCCGAGTTGGAATTTGTATGCAAAGTGGGGCTGAGAATTTTCATGTCGATGATTGGATCCGCATTTGGCGAGCGCGCGTTGACTAGCGAGTTCCTGATTGGTTAGCATTGTTTGTGTCGGATTATGATCCATAGTCTCAAATGGGTATCATTTCATTGGTTGGCTCAATGAGATCCGTGTGATGCAAATGGGTATTGTTTGATTGGCTACGCCGAGTTCCCACCTCGAGCCTAGATTCTATAAGATGGGTTCCAAGTCGAATGTGACAAGAAATGGACGAGCTGGAATTCATTGTCTTGTTGATCTATAGAGTAGGATTTTTCATAAGTCTGAGTTGATTGTAAATTGAGGAGTATTTGATTTCCATTGTAGCGTTGTAACCCTAGACCTACGAGTCTGAATCTGGGTTTGTACATAGTGTACACTATTGCACTGTTGCATTGTAATGTATTGAATTGGAGCTTACATTGATGCTCGTAGCGAGCTGGGTTTTTTTTGGTGCATTCCGCATGACGAGCTCAACTGAGTTTAGAGAGCGGACCCTTTTGTCCCGTGGGAATCTATGTAAGTGTATTCTTTGCTCAGACATTATCGATTGAGTCTGATTTGAGTTGGTTTTTCTTTGTGAATTCTGTACAGTTGTAGTATGAATAAACTGGAAAAGTTTTTATCCCAATTCTATGCGTTAGATTTTGTGAATGCAATTCTATAGATTACTTCCATTATCTACTCGAATGCTTGCATTGTATTTTCATTGTTCCACTAATGTTGTAAAGTAGGCATAGTTTGTGATGTGAGCTCGTCGTGACTCCACAAGGTGAGTTGAGTTTGCATTGGCAGTGCTGCGAGGGTTCGATCTGGTGACCCTTTGATAGGGGGTATGTGTTCCCTTAAGGCCCAGTCCGAATGCGATGCGAGTTGGGAACCCGAGCCCGCAGGCCTATAAGGGAACAGATCAACTTGAAAGCACAAGTCGATGGATTAGTGGGTGTCAAACGAGTCTGATGGCGAGGTTATGCATGCAAAGCGAGCTATGTGCGAAAAGTTAGAAATCGGGGGGTCGGTCGTTCTGAGTTATCATCCTACCGATGCCTAGGATTCAGACAAATAGCTTATATAGGGGGTATGTGTTCTCTTAAGGCCCTGTTCAAATGCGATGCGAGTTGGGAACTCAAGCCCGCAGGCCTATAAGGGAACATATCAACTTGAGGGCGCAAGTCGATGGATTCATGGGTGTCGAACGAGTCTGATGGTGAGGTTAATGCATGCAAAGCAAGCTTTGTGCTAAAAGTCAAAAAACGGGGGTTTCTACCATTCTGAGTTGTCATCCTACCGATGCCTAGGATTCAGACAAATAGCTTATATAGGGGGGGTAATTTAGTTGAAAGCTCCCCCACCTACGTGACCCCTCTATAGTGTGATCGTGTTGGTGTGCAAATGGATGGATGGATTTGGTGCTCAGTTTTTTCATCATGCACCAACACGAGTCACGCTCTATGGGCATGCAAGTACCCACTTAGGACACCTCACTTTTTATGCAGGGGCTCTCTCGCATTCTCCGAACGGCCTCAGTATCAAATGCAGCTTGAAATAGGGAACGACACTGGTAGCCGCTCCCAACTCTGTCGGGACCAAGTAGGGGATGACTCGGGAGACCTCATCAAGCAGTTGGGTTGTTTGGACGGGACCAAATTTTGACTGCCCATGACTTGGGTGAAAAGTTGGAAATTGGGGGGCTTGGACGTTTCTCAGTGTCATCCTACCGATGCCTAGGATTCAGACAAATAGCTTATATAGGGGATGTAAGGGGCTTTGAAGTGATCAGTGCGCTCGAGGTGCACCAGACCGGGTCTGCGTGCGGTCCAGCCGAGCTGCACCCTTGGTGCTACAAGTCGGGTGTGATGCGGTGTGTCAATGTGCGAGTCAGGTGAGTCGCAGCGGTCATGCGAGTTGGAACCAGGAGTCTAGTGGACGCCACGTCTAGGACTCATCCACAGGGCATACCCAGCCGAGGAACCGTATGGTGAGCCATTGTGCACCCATCTACCATGAGGCGTATGCCAAGTCCGTTAGTCCATCAACCATGGACCGAGTTGCATTGGAAGCAGGTACTTAGTGTTACTGTTACAGAGATGTCGAGGTGAGTTGGACAGCAGCGCCAACGTCGAGCCGAGTTACCCTCAGCATAGCGTGGACAGTGTGGCAGGCAGCATAAAGAAGTACCGAGTCATGCCAAGCCATGGCGAGTTAAGTTAGTCAGACACCAGGTCTGCAGAGTCATGCCCAGCCATGATAAAGAGTTAGTCAGACACCAGGTCTGCATAGTCACGCCCAGCCGTGATGAAGAGTTAGTCAGATGACAAGTCTGCAAGGGTCATACCTAGCTATGACGTAAGTTAGCCAGGCTAGCCAAGAGCCTGCAAACGCAATACTTTTCCTATGGGCTATGAAGTGGTTCAGGTCAAGGCAGAAATCAGGGAGTTGGGATTCAGCTTATTGGATCCCCAACGTTGGATGGACTTAAGGAGGAAATTGGGGGCTTCGCCCATTCTTCGGTGTCATCCTACCGCATGCTGGGATTTGTACTAATAGCTTATATAGGGAGGTATGATCGTTCGAATGGAAAGGAACATCATAGGGCTGCACCATCGCGTCGCACACCAGGGGCACCGATGCGCTGCACCGTGAGTCCGCAGCAGGTCACCGCAGCGTGCACCTCAGACTCATCCTTCCAGGAGTGAAACAGAAGTAGCTCCCGCCTCGAGTCCCAGTGGCTCAGGTGTACTCATTAGTCTTAGGGACTAAGGAAGTCTTCGTTCCGCCCTAGACGAAGTGAGAGAGGTTAGGTGGTGAACCCGGTATCCTAATCCCTGTGAAATGCAGTAACAGGGTCAACATGAGCTAGTTCCAAGGCAGCTCGCCGAGGGGACTACGATGTTGGAACTCACTCCATGCGACGAGCTCAAATGTGGGATGCAATGTTGGGCGAGCTATATAACCGTGTCGGCAACAGTAAGACTGGGATAGCCAAGATCTCAGTAGTGTCAAGCAAAGTCTAGAACGAGCTAGTCCGAGTTCTAGCAAGCAAGCTCAAGTAAGCCTGAGGACAGAGTAAGTCCGTGTCTCAGCATTCGAGTGCAAGTCGAGGAGCCGCACCCTGTGCGTTCCCTGCAACCAGTGCTGGACCATGTCGTGCCAGGCACACATGGGCGTCATTGAAGGAAAGCATGTCGGCATACTCTTGAGGTAGATCCAATCCTCCAAGGTAGGATCACAGGGGTTGAACTCAAGGGCCGAGTCATCAGTATGGCGTACAGTATGGTCAAGGTATGATGCCAGTGAAGTTGTTGTTTGATACAAGTATGGAGCAACAAGGAAGGAGTCCCAGATACTCGTGCAGGTATCGTCTGTACTAGATCTCAACAAGAGATACTGTTTGAAAGGTGGAACCAAGCCAGACTTGGGAAGCAGCTGAGTAGGTATGTGAGATCAAGAGTACTTTATCCTTGAAGCCATTGGACCAGGTGAGCCGGATCCTGGGCCCAATGCAGATGTGGGAGTCACTCAGTCGAGTCGGCCTCCCCGCAGAGCAGAAAGAACTCCTCAGCAGGTTGGCGTTGGATCTAGCAGTGCTCCAAGAGCCCGTCTACGTGAAGACCAGTCTCAGAGTTCAAGGTGAACGAGATTAGTAGTCAGTTGTCTTATGGGAGACACAAAGGATGAAGACTCGGTGGAATCACCCAGTCTGTACCAGCAGAGTGCAGCAGCGTTCAGTGAAGGTGAACAAAGTTAGTCATGTTCCCAACATGCATTGCCATGAGCTCTCAGCAGCTCGCAGGTGCATAATTCCGCTATGCACTTGTAGAAGTCGAGTTCCTTCCAGATGGAGGACTCGCAAGCAAAAGGTGTAATCTGTGAATAGGAAAGGGCTTGTCCGCAAGGGAGTTACGAGTAGTTTTTTGAGTAGTGCCGCGCGAGATAGACCTCTCACAGCAGAAAAGTTGCATCTGATCCGTGCAATGGTCTAGCCCCGTGACAGGGGACATGCATCATTCGGCTTGACCTCCCTGCGTGCCCCTCGTGTGACCATGATGTTGTTCGCACGGATGGATTAGGTAGTCAGTTTTAATCGTGCAGCATCACAGTCACACTTGAGGGGCATGCAAATCGCCTGATAGGAATGCATGCAGGACATCGGATTGTTGTGTGGTGGCTCCCTCGTTCCAAACTTTTCCATGTCATGCCCAATTAAGGGACTTCGTCAGATACACTGCATAGGAATCCGATGTCTTGCATGATGCAGCAAGTATGGTGATTTTCTCTTCACGAGCATCTTACTCGGTTGTCCCTTTCTCGGAGTTGGATGTCCCGTAATGAACTTAGGAACAATCCGCAAGGCACTCCCCTAAAAACAGAGTGCACCAAGTCGCACCAGAAATGGGGCGCACCCAGGAGGTGTAAGTCAGTCGAAAGCTCCCCCTCCTGCGTGCCCCTCTAGCGTGATCTTGTTGGTGTGCAAAGGGATGGATAGATTTTGTGCTCGGATATTACATTGTGCACCAACAAAAGTTGTGGTTTAGAGGCATGCAGGTCAGTATCGCTTTAGGGCCAATAGGCGTTACCCGTAGAACGAGGCGAGCTCCTATACAGTGTTGGTCTGGAATCGATGATCTCCCTTCTAGTGGATGACCATCACAACAATCTTAGCTGCTCGAATCAATACCAGGAACAATCTCAACGTCAAGTCACATCAAGAATAAGTTGGTTGCTTGTGTTGCAAGTTTGTGTCTGCTAAATGCTAAAGCAATCTTGTTATGATCTCATTTTTGCATAGTTTCGACGTTTCTTTTGTTGGCAAGCAGTTTTCAGTTCCGGCAGGAGGATGGCGGCCATGGCCATGGCGTTGAATTTATGGCTAGAATTGAGCAAGGGATTGCCAGAAAACTTTCGGGCTCTAGGTAAGTAGGCATTTCATCTTGTCCCTTAATTTGGGAAATACCTATATTATTACGAGGGTTTCTAGCCAAACAACAATTAAAATCTACTCCTTGTGTTAAAAAGTCCTATGTGTACAAGCTGTCAGCCAGAAATAGGCATTCTTTTGGTTACAAATGCCTCTTTAAATTTTCATCTTGCAAGTACTTTCAAAAATTTAATATTCCAGCTTTTAAGCACATCAAACTACTATTAAATCTGCAATTTCAGGTTTGAAGGATCTAAAATCTACAATTTTTGGTTCGAGAGGATCTAAAATCTGTAGTTTTTGGCCTGAAGGATTAAAAATCTATAACTGTTATTGAAATGATTTAAAATCTGTACCCTTTCGCTGGATGGATTTAAAATCTGCAAATTTTGGCTACAAGGGCTTCATAAACAAACGACCCTAAATCTAATTTTTTTCTTCTTCTGAAAATTTCTTATAGATGCAAATACATTTTTTGGTCCAAAAATTTGTTAATCCTAAAGTTATTTGGCTCAGAAGGGTTTTGTTGAAAGCGAGATTGGGATTTTGTGCTCTTGGTAGAGTAGATATTTTAGAGTCATTGAGACTCAATGAAGGAGGGTGGGATCAAACATGTTTTTAAGGTTACTGTTTTAAACCTTATCAGCCAAAAATTAGATGTTTTATGATTAATTTAGGTGTTTCTATGATTATGTGGTCGTATAAATTTTATAGTTGTTAATGTCAATTTTTTTTTCTTTGGAAGTTTGGAAATTATATTATTTGTTTGAAAATTTAATATTTCGTTTCAAAATCATAAATATATATTAAAAAATATTTTATTCTAAGTTTATTGAAAATTTTGAGTCCTAGAGTTATTAGGTAATAATTCTTATTTTCTTAATTTTTAAGTGTGAAAAACAGAGGTGATTATTGATTGGGTCTGAATGAAGAAGAATTGCTCGAAGAGGGGGGGATTTGGTCTTAAAGAAAAAGAAGAAATCAAAGAAACAGAAAGCTGCACCAGTAGATAATGACACAGGTGAGAGAAATGACGATACCATGAATGGCTTTCTGACCTTGGGGAAATTGCTTAAAGACGACATAGTAAATTGCATTAAGTAGTTATTTTTCTATGAAATCATAGTAATGTAGTTGTTCAAAGGCATTTGGATGAAAAAGTTAAACCCCTTGGAATTGAATGGATGAACCTTGCTCATGCATTGTTTATTCTCTTTTAGAGATGGAAAAGTTGGAGGCAGAAAAATGCATGAAGAGGAGAAGTCTTTATCATCAAAGAAAATAATGAAAATAAAGAAAAAGAAAAGTATATTTGCTAAAACACCATTATAGTAGCATCCTTTGTAAATACCCAATATTTTCTCTGAACAAGTTACACCTGTTAGTTCCTTATACTTGCTACAAAACCATTACAGTAGCATCCTTTGTAAATACCCAATAGTTTCACATCAGTTTACATATCACTAAACCACAATCTTCTAATTTTGGACTGTAACTAATGAAAATACCAGTGCAAATTTTTATATTGTATAACTAATAAAAAGAATGTACAAATTCTCTATAAATGTAGGCGCTATTTCTTGTTTTTTTAGGAATTTATTTACTCTATGGTTCAGTGGATAGTTATTATGTCATGTAGCTTAAACTTCTGCAATGTAGATTGGGTTGGGCCTCACCACAACCATTTTGAATTGGCTAGAAGTTTTAATTTATAGAGGTTATCAGTTTTTGAAACTCCGTTGCTCATCTATCAATTCGTCATGGTAGTTTGGAGACATCTTTTTGCCTTAAATTTGTATGGATTGCTCACAAATAATTAAAAATGTATATTTTTATCAAGGACAAAGCTACTCAAAATTATTCCACTGCATTTACTTACTAGACTATTAAAAGAATCCTCATAGACAATATTTTCCGCTCCTCTCGGGAAATGCAATGATATATATTTGTTTTTTGGATACATGATTGTTCCAAAAAATTCAGCCTCCCCTGCCATAATAGCACAAAGCAGTATTAATCATAATGACAGATTTTACAATTAAAGATCATAATGATAAATCTATTCTATAGCACTAAACACTTCGCTTTTTTTTTTTTCATTCAATGTTCAAAGTCGAAGGCGTCTAGACTACTGCCATTGACACAAAGCAGTTTACATTAGATTTTAATCCAAATACAAGATATAATTGAAAATCTGATAATAAAGTTCCTATCTTACAAAACCTTCTTTCACCTTCTCTATATTACCAATACAAACCAGTACTAGTCATTACAACACAAATCATTCAAAATAGAGAAAATTATAAAACATGTAGTACAAAAAGCTTTTAAGGCACACTGTCACCACTCACAAGAACCAGCTAGCATGAGATTTGTATCCTGATTACAAAGATGTGATGGAAATCTTGAAAGCAAAGCTCTCATCCTAGAAGTTTAGAGAAGAGACTCTTGTAAGAAAAGAGCTTGTCACAGAAACTGACATAAGAATTAAATGGAAACAATATCTATTCTATCATGCAAAAATATATGCTTTGATTTATATTAATTCAAGAATCAAGATTAAAAGACATAATATCGCTATTCACACAAAGCAATTTATGTGGCATTTTAATGTAAATAATCAAAACATAATGTAAGTTTTAAAATGTAGGTGATCCCTGATTTTCCTAAGGTTTTCTGGCAGATGCTTTATTAAGTGAAGGGCTCATATGAGAAAGCAACATATAAAATATAGAATGATACAAAAGCTACAATGGAAAAAGCTTTGACATGTTTGTCTTTGCTCAAAATTAATAGTTGTTGCCACTTGAACAAAGTTTACACAATATTGTTTTATAAGAATCAAAATGCAATATAAATTTGAAAATAAAGTTTTTATCTTAAGAGTTTTGAAAAAGATACTTTTGAAAGCAACATCAACCTCCTTTGTCATAATAATATAAAGTAATGCTGGTAATAATTGTGTAACTCCTACCAAACAAGGATTATAAAACTGTTAACATTTGTTTATGGGTTAGTAGCTCATAGAAATATTGGTAGAGAAGAAAAATGGAAATCCCCATAAACAAACAATTTAGAACAAATTCAAAAGAATAATAATGGCTATTTGTAGAGAACAATTTTCAAGTGTTTCAGAGGCTTCATTGCATCAACAAATGGTGTGAGAGTACTCATCATACAATCATAAGTATATAAGTCCAAATAATTAGTTATGGGGTAAGACTTTGAAGTTCAGACAAAATTACGAAATTAATAATCTTTAGTCACAAAAGACCTTGGCTACACAGAAATTTAGCAAACTAAAGATGTTGACTTTGAAATCCAGAATAAAAAGTGAATGAATATTATGGTAGAGGAATTTTAATCTAAATTACTTCAGTTGGTAGAAATGTCTATTCCTAAGCCTCAATAGAAAGAGGGAGTATTAACCAAATTAGCCAAAGCTAAGGGGGTTAACATTATACAACAGGATTCTGACAGTGAACTAAAAAATGACACATACTTTAAAGCAATAATTTTCAAGTATTTTTCCATACAACTTCATGTTTTTAGCACCTAATTCTTGGACAAGAGATGGTACAAGCCAAATTTCACTACTCATCTAATACAGTCATTATAGCATAAGTTATAAATATTGTAGAAGGGACTCAGAAATGATGAAAAAGACTGCTTGATATTCGTTTTGACAAAGGACCAAAACAAAAAGAGCTAAAACTCAAAGTCTACTCCAGCCATTGCCTATTCCAAATTAAAAGAATGAAACCATTAGGTTGGATTTCAACTCAAAATTCCCTTGAGTGGAAGGGAGAAGTCTATGTTGATAGAATGCCTAAGTACATGCATCTTAGAGACTTATTCTCACGGATTTCAATAATAATTCCTCAAAACCTACTAAATGGTATATTCAAGACATATACAGGTTAGACCAGCTTCCAAAGAATGACCAAGACTCTAAATTTATCAACTCCTGAATAATTACATAAATATGCTTTCAATTGGCACCATCTGGATACAAATTACAATTCATCACCCTTAAACAGATGAGCAAATAAAATTGTAAAAGAAAGTTTAAAGAGGTATCAAGAAATTACTGAAGCAGTTAGCATTGACATCAAACTATGGAGCAATATTTAGTGCAAGACCTATAGCATAGATGCTTGAGAACTATTAGTTTTGATTTTAGTTTCCACTTCAGGTAATTGGGGTTTCTTTTGGTAGGCATTAAAGGCATTGAGAAAGCTGAAGAAGAAATATGACATTGTTGTTAACATGCAGGGGGATGAACCACTTATTGAAACTGAGATTATTGATGGTGTTGCCAAAGCTTTATAAGTATTTATCTCCCTCCCAATATCTCTTAAAGCTACAAAGCTAATTATTCTGTGATCTATAAATGTAAGTTGTGGCACCCAATTCTATGGTATAAGTTTTGTGTTAGACTTCTTTTTAGCTTTTCATTTCCAGGCAATGCACATTATCTATATCATGTCAAACTTATATAAGCTCATATGGGTATCTCAAATCGGTTGAAAAATTCATAGCAATTAAGTATTAACCAGAGAAATCTATTATCAGTTGAAAATTTATTCACTTTGATTTGCAATGAAAGGATTTTTGGGAAGGGATTGAAGTGATTAATCCCTAGAGATCAAGAAGTTCAACGTAAGGAGGAGACAAGAATGAGGTGTGAGGAGGGTATAGAGAGGAAGAAAGATGAGAGGAGATTGTCAAGGAGACAAGATAAATGTTGTGCATTTAGCAGATTGGATGGGTGGAGTGATAGAAGGGAATGATGGGAAAATACAAGCTAAGGGAGAACATGATTTTCCAGTGAGCATGTTCTTATGAAGGAGTTTTTGTGCCCATAGTGACATACTTTTTGAAGCATATTTTTAAACTTAGATTACCCAGGAATCATAAAGGCCATAGTGTTTATGGTAAAATATATCCCATTCTTGGTATCTAAGACTAGAATATTTGACTATTCAATCATATTTTATAACTCGCAAAACTAATTTTTTGTTTTATCACTTCTTCATGCATCACAACATAACATATCATATTTTTGGAATTCCTATAGGGAAGATAATTTAGAACATAAAATTCATAAGTTAGTCTTTACACTTGTTTTATGACATTGATAGAATTATGTTTCTTTCATACATTTTGCAAATATATATTACAAACTAAGCTCCTCCCTACATAACATTTATTATAGGTCATTTAGCATCTCATATTTATGATGAACTTAAAGTAGGATAGAATGAGAATTGTAGATTTAGAACATTGTTTTGACTTCTACTCCAACAACTCATTTATTGATGTGTGTAATATTATCTGGGAAAAGTTGAGCCAGACCAATCTCTCCAATCTTAGGATTGAGATCCTCATCAAGGAGAATGTTGCTAGCTTTAATATCTAGGTGCACAATATGAGGCGTACCTTCATCATGAAGATATGCAAAACCACGTGCTGTTCCAATCCAGATTTTGGACCTTCCTTTCCAATCCAGGTTTATTACACCACTATTGGAACCTGACATGTTGTAATCAATGTCACTGTCACATAAATCTTCCCTATAACAGCAGATAAGATTGTTATTTTCTTTCTTAACTTTAAAAATACAATTTTATTCTCTTTCAAACAAACACCCAGAGAGACATAGCCAAATCCTGCATACAATATTTTTTGTATTAATGATAGTGCAAGCACTTGAAAATATACAATAGGTGTCATTTTTCCTGATGCAACCGATAGCATCAATCTGTTGTACCTTTACAAAATTACAGTCCCTATGCATTTACAGAATAACAATCATTTGTGTGTTGAGTGTAGTAGGATTTTATAAGATTGTATAGAGCGTGAATGAATAGAGTTTAGTGCTGGTATACAAGGAAACAATGTTGTTCATATGCAAAATACATAATACATATAGAAATATGTGCAATTAGGTATCGCTACCAATGGATGCAAAGGAAGTCTGTATTTGATTTCCTCTTTGTTGCCACAAACAGTACCTTTCTCAACAGCTTCATGAACCTGAACATGGAAGTCTCCATGGTAATGGTTATCTATAGTATAAACAATGGATCTATTCACATTATCTACAGTTGAAGCACCATGTTCAATTTGAATGCCAACTGATGTTGTTCCTGAGTACTTAAGCCTATGGATGCTATATAGAACACCATGTATACTGCAGCCTGTGGATGTTGTATAAAGAGAGGCCATAACTCTGAATATATGCACCTATGAACTCTGCATACAAGGAAGATCAAGGTATCTAATGCAAAAGGGAGTCCCCTGTAGCCAACACCTCATATGATACTGCTCTCGCTGCCCAGGTCAAGGTCACCCCACCCTGCAAGAGTCTCTACCACCAACATTTCATCCATAGAGAACACCTCCTCACTTTCCATATTCTCGTTTGTGTACAACCTCAGAACCCTAACTTGGAGCTACTCTTCATTGATCTTAGCTTTCCCATTGAACTCTTTCTAAAAAAATTCCAGTGCAGTCATAAAAGAGGCCAAACTATGTTGAACCACCTGCCAATTATGCCCGAACTTGCCCTCATTTTGATTGACAAGTAGTACCCTGAGAAACTTTCCCTCTAAGGTCTTCACGGTCAGCACAACCTGCGAGGAAATGTAGAAAAGGATGAGTCTTTTTGCAGACTTAGTAAGGAGCCTCCTCTGACCATTAAACTTTTCACTATTTCTTGCCTTCCATAATTGCCACAAGATTTCATTAGAAAGACAGTGCCAAAAAAAATTAATCTCTTTGACTAGTATTTTATCATTGCATAAAAGAACCTCTTTCCAATCAATTTTTCCATTATTTTAGATTAGCATGATGTTACAAAGGAGTTTCCAGATTTCATTTGCATACAAACATTCAAAGAATATATGTTCAACAGTTTCTAAGAGTCTGCAGATTTTACACATTTCAATGTCATCATGTTTCCACTTGATAGGGTCTCTTTGTAATATTATTAACCATCTTAGACAAGCCTTTTTGGGGTTAAGAATAGAGGACCAGTTTGAGGTGAACGTTTCATGCCACTCTTTATTACTCAGATTTACTTGC
>VDFB02300542.1:0-17367 GCA_007258455.2 Sequoia sempervirens | reverse complement strand
AAAGGATTTTTGGGAAGGGATTGAAGTGATTAATCCCTAGAGATCAAGAAGTTCAACGTAAGGAGGAGACAAGAATGAGGTGTGAGGAGGGTATAGAGAGGAAGAAAGATGAGAGGAGATTGTCAAGGAGACAAGATAAATGTTGTGCATTTAGCAGATTGGATGGGTGGAGTGATAGAAGGGAATGATGGGAAAATACAAGCTAAGGGAGAACATGATTTTCCAGTGAGCATGTTCTTATGAAGGAGTTTTTGTGCCCATAGTGACATACTTTTTGAAGCATATTTTTAAACTTAGATTACCCAGGAATCATAAAGGCCATAGTGTTTATGGTAAAATATATCCCATTCTTGGTATCTAAGACTAGAATATTTGACTATTCAATCATATTTTATAACTCGCAAAACTAATTTTTTGTTTTATCACTTCTTCATGCATCACAACATAACATATCATATTTTTGGAATTCCTATAGGGAAGATAATTTAGAACATAAAATTCATAAGTTAGTCTTTACACTTGTTTTATGACATTGATAGAATTATGTTTCTTTCATACATTTTGCAAATATATATTACAAACTAAGCTCCTCCCTACATAACATTTATTATAGGTCATTTAGCATCTCATATTTATGATGAACTTAAAGTAGGATAGAATGAGAATTGTAGATTTAGAACATTGTTTTGACTTCTACTCCAACAACTCATTTATTGATGTGTGTAATATTATCTGGGAAAAGTTGAGCCAGACCAATCTCTCCAATCTTAGGATTGAGATCCTCATCAAGGAGAATGTTGCTAGCTTTAATATCTAGGTGCACAATATGAGGCGTACCTTCATCATGAAGATATGCAAAACCACGTGCTGTTCCAATCCAGATTTTGGACCTTCCTTTCCAATCCAGGTTTATTACACCACTATTGGAACCTGACATGTTGTAATCAATGTCACTGTCACATAAATCTTCCCTATAACAGCAGATAAGATTGTTATTTTCTTTCTTAACTTTAAAAATACAATTTTATTCTCTTTCAAACAAACACCCAGAGAGACATAGCCAAATCCTGCATACAATATTTTTTGTATTAATGATAGTGCAAGCACTTGAAAATATACAATAGGTGTCATTTTTCCTGATGCAACCGATAGCATCAATCTGTTGTACCTTTACAAAATTACAGTCCCTATGCATTTACAGAATAACAATCATTTGTGTGTTGAGTGTAGTAGGATTTTATAAGATTGTATAGAGCGTGAATGAATAGAGTTTAGTGCTGGTATACAAGGAAACAATGTTGTTCATATGCAAAATACATAATACATATAGAAATATGTGCAATTAGGTATCGCTACCAATGGATGCAAAGGAAGTCTGTATTTGATTTCCTCTTTGTTGCCACAAACAGTACCTTTCTCAACAGCTTCATGAACCTGAACATGGAAGTCTCCATGGTAATGGTTATCTATAGTATAAACAATGGATCTATTCACATTATCTACAGTTGAAGCACCATGTTCAATTTGAATGCCAACTGATGTTGTTCCTGAGTACTTAAGCCTATGGATGCTATATAGAACACCATGTATACTGCAGCCTGTGGATGTTGTATAAAGAGAGGCCATAACTCTGAATATATGCACCTATGAACTCTGCATACAAGGAAGATCAAGGTATCTAATGCAAAAGGGAGTCCCCTGTAGCCAACACCTCATATGATACTGCTCTCGCTGCCCAGGTCAAGGTCACCCCACCCTGCAAGAGTCTCTACCACCAACATTTCATCCATAGAGAACACCTCCTCACTTTCCATATTCTCGTTTGTGTACAACCTCAGAACCCTAACTTGGAGCTACTCTTCATTGATCTTAGCTTTCCCATTGAACTCTTTCTAAAAAAATTCCAGTGCAGTCATAAAAGAGGCCAAACTATGTTGAACCACCTGCCAATTATGCCCGAACTTGCCCTCATTTTGATTGACAAGTAGTACCCTGAGAAACTTTCCCTCTAAGGTCTTCACGGTCAGCACAACCTGCGAGGAAATGTAGAAAAGGATGAGTCTTTTTGCAGACTTAGTAAGGAGCCTCCTCTGACCATTAAACTTTTCACTATTTCTTGCCTTCCATAATTGCCACAAGATTTCATTAGAAAGACAGTGCCAAAAAAAATTAATCTCTTTGACTAGTATTTTATCATTGCATAAAAGAACCTCTTTCCAATCAATTTTTCCATTATTTTAGATTAGCATGATGTTACAAAGGAGTTTCCAGATTTCATTTGCATACAAACATTCAAAGAATATATGTTCAACAGTTTCTAAGAGTCTGCAGATTTTACACATTTCAATGTCATCATGTTTCCACTTGATAGGGTCTCTTTGTAATATTATTAACCATCTTAGACAAGCCTTTTTGGGGTTAAGAATAGAGGACCAGTTTGAGGTGAACGTTTCATGCCACTCTTTATTACTCAGATTTACTTGCCAAGCCCTTTTCAGGTGTTCAACTAGGGAATTGTTGTGTATTAGTTCTTGGTAGATGGTATTTTCCTGGAGTGATTTTAAAGGGGTGTTGCCTTTCCAAGGAAGCTGCTCAATAGGATTTTTTCCTGAACTATTAGGGTTGAGTGGAGGTGTAGCCTCACATGCTTGCTTTAGCATAGTATACATTCTTAATCCAGAGGGGGGTAGATAAAACTCCATCTGCAAATCTTCCCACTTCTTTACCTTAGGTCATCAACTAAGACATTCTCCAAGGTCTTAACTCCAACTTTTGCCCCTTTTTTGGTAGAACAGCCTCGAAGTAGCGCCGTGCGATTTCATTTGTACCGAATTCCACCTATCGGTGAAGCCAAAGATGCCATGACTTCCATTTCAGGAAGTTGCCAAATGAGGGGTAAAACCGTATGACATGATTTTAACCAACTCAGCCCTCTTCCAGAGGCTCTTAAACGAATTTCAAAGAACCAGGCAAAAGGACCTCATGGGAGTAGGTGTAAGTTTCGGACAGGACCGTGATCAATCGAAGATAGATGTAACGCGACTTTGGCCCGTTTGGGGGTTCCCAACTGGGCCATTTTTTTGATTAGCACTTTCCAGGGTTCATTTCCCTCTAGTTCCCTAAAAATCCACTTACTAGCTAGAGCAATTCCTTGCTTCTCTAGATCCTTTAGCCCAATTCCCCCTTGATCTTTGCCCATGCAACACCAATCCCATCTGACTGAGTGTTTCTTCCTTTTCCCTTTGCCATCAAACTAGAGGAAGCCTCTGATCTTTTTTTGTAGTTATTTTAATTGATAGCTATTAAAAAGCCACACTGAAGCATAGTAGACAGAGTATGAAGATTTTTTTTTTTAACATACCTAAAACCTACCTGCTAATGACAGGTAATGCTTGTTCCATCTATCCATCCTTTTTTCAATTTTCTCTTTGATCCAAAGCCACATGCCCTTCAAACATGGACTGACTGCAAATGGGATGCTAAGGTATCTCACTTACTTATTAGGGTCTCCCCATTGAAAATCAAATCTTTGCAACCAATCTAGCAACTTATATGACCACCCCGGCATTATAGACTTTTCTCTAGATATATTGCACCAAAGGCCTGACAATAGAGATTGAGATTGTACAACAAATTCTCCACATTTTCTTCTTCCAGATCAACAAAAAGTTTGTATCATCCGCAAACTGGATGTTCAACAACTCGTTGTTGTCTGGCAGGTGTAGCCCCTTTACTCTTGGAGTTAACAACATGTCTTTCAGCAAGAAGTGTAGAGAATCAGAGGCTATCATAAACAGGGTAGGTGCAAGAGGGAAACCTTAACTTATAGATCTTTCCAACCTGAAAGGTCCAAAGAGTGTGCCATTAATGTTTACTTGGGTTGAAGCATCTTTCAACAATGTGTTGACCATATTACAAAACTGTTGAGGGAACCCAAAGGCCTCTAGGATGGTTCTTAGGAAGACCCACTCCACTCTATCATAGGCTTTTTCAAAATCTAGCAAGAGCATGCTAGAGTCATTTTTGGAAGTTCTACACCATTCCATGGCCTCCCAGCTAGTGATGAGGTTCTCTAAAATGTATCTTCCCTTAATAAACCCTATTTGTGTACTGTTTATAAACTTTGGAAGGATGTTGACTAACCTTAATGCTAGGACTTTGGCTAGAATTTTATAGGATACCTTTAGAAGGTTGATTGGCCTCCAGTTCTTTAGGCTACTTTTGTCTCCATCCTTAGGGAGTAGCCTTTTAATGCCCCTATTGATGTCCTTCCCCAAGGATCCCTTATTGATGGCTTCTTTGTAAACTCGGAGAATATCCTCACTTATCCATTCTAAGAACTCCTTGTAGAACTCAACTAGAAAACCATCTACCCCAGGTGATTTATCATTGTTCATTGAGTTTAAAGCTCTCTTGATCTCTTCCTTATTGATTTATTTGGCTAAGAACAGGGATCCTCATGGGAGATCTTGGTAGGGATCATGCTTTTGATGATTCTTCTTGCATTTCTACCCTCCTCAGTATCACCATCTGAAGAGAAGAGGTCTTTGAAGAACAGAAAGAATTGTTTGGAGATGTCACCTTGATTATTGAGGAGGGTGCCATTGTGGTTAATTTGGTCAATCTGCTCTCTAACCCCTTTCTCTTTTAAGAACCTAAAAAATGATCCCTGGTCCCCATTTGTTCAGCCAATTTGATTCTGGCCTCGACCTCAAGCTGAATTCAAAAGGATTGTTTCCTCTGGCGAATTTTTTATGGGAATTTAACCTTCTATTTTGGTTCTTTCATCTCACAGACTATTTTGTAAACCTTTATTTCTACCCCCTAACTAGCCTAGAGGTGTGCCCTTCTTCTTCCTCCTCTTTTAAATGGATAGTGCTCTCCCCAATAGTTTGGAATAGGCTTGTCTCCCTTTGATGCAAAGCAGACCCCATCTTTACTGTTCCTTCACCTTTTAGTGTTTATTCCCTTTATGGGTGCATCGTACCTCTCTCAGATCTTTCTCATCCTTTTAAAATTCAGTATTGAGGATAATTTTTTGATCCTCTTTCTACTTTCCCCTTCTTTCCTCGGCAAAAGAGTTTAGGATTTAAAATTAGTTTGGATTGGACAGCAGGTCAAACAGGGTGTAGGGTGCACCACCACCTCATTCAGTCACTTCCATCAGAGAACTGGGAATCCTCAGCTTTTATTCCAAGATAGAACCCATCTCATCTGTAATACACTCCTTGTTACCTTTTTTTAAAGTGTCACACCCTTTAGGTAAACAAACTTTCTATTTCAGTTTCTCTCCAAGTGGCCTTAGGATTCAAATTTGGATTTGAACCTCCTCCAAAAGTGTTTTTCATTACCTTTCCACTCCATGTCCAGGCCTCCTTTCTTGTCTTCCATGCTCTCTATCATATTAAAGGCCCCCCAATGACCCAAGGAACATCAGGGAGGGTTGCAAGACAATTCCAAAGCTCAAAACGTTCTCTATAGTCATTTGGGGTGTAGATCGAACATATTCCAAATCTAGCTCCATTTCTCTCAAATGTAGCCCATACTGCTCTATTGCAAGGGGGTGCCATTGTCAACAAGAGAGTGTTCCCAACACTTTCCCATTAAAATGGTAGTTCCTCCTTTCCCTTTTTCATGCTTGGAGGTTAGAGAGGAGGCATTGTTCCATATGAACCTAATAATAGTCTCAAGGGTAAAGCCTATGTCTTTCACTTCTTGAAGTAGAACAAAATCCTTGTCTTTTACCATATTGAGAAATCTCCTTACTAGGCATTTCCTATCAAGGGATTCTAATCCCCTCACATTCCAATAAGTGCAATTAATGTTCATTGGGAGTAGGGTTAGAGGGCGCCTCTTTATCTTTCTTGAACAGTTCAAAGAAATTAGGCGAGGCTCCTTCAAACTCTAGCATTTTAGCGCTTGGTGAAAGGAGTATAATACTTGATTTTTTCCTCTTATTTTTCCATAGCATAATGTTGTCCCCATTACTTTTAATGACCAAACCTTTCTTTCTACCCCTTCTTTTTGGGCCCGAGGGGGGAGGCTTGGAGGTCACCGTATTTTCAGGGGTAATTTGCACACCATCCAAGCATCCCACAATCCCTGCTAGTTCCATTTCTTGATCCACAACATTTTCAGCCTTCTTACCAGTAGTAGAAACTGTGTTGTCAGCTTGCCTCACCCCCTTCAATCCTAAACAGTCCAGAGCAACCTCATTATTTTTTATTACATGATATTAAGGAAATCTTGCATCTTATTGATACTGTCAATGACCTGGTCTGGTTTCATTTCCACATTTGCTTTGGGGGGCCCAATTTCCTAGCCCTCCACCTGAGTGTTGGGTGCCCTCAGGATACTATCTCCCCTTTGCACCCAGTCTTTGTTAATGTTGCATTCGACCCCAAGGATAAACCATCTTGCTTCCCTAGAGGCAACTGAGCCACAGTGCCCTAGGGGCATCCAATCTCAGGTTGAGGGCCCCCTTGTTTCAAATTACTTTTTTCCTTGCTAGCATCCTCATTTTTTTCCACTGACTTGTCTTCTGAAGCTATCTTTGGATCCGTGAGTTCAAAAATTTTGTAATGGAGGGTTTTAGGAACATAGTCTTTTTTTCCTCCCTCTTTGTTCATCTCTATGTTTTTTCTTATATCTTTTATTACCAATTGTTGTGCATTGAGTTTAGGTGCATTCTCCTCCAAGTTAGGAAGCTCTTTAATGCCATAATTAGACTCATTTTCAATGGGATAATAGGTTTTTTTGACCAGATCCTCATTACCACCTTCCAAAGCTTGCAAAGGGTTGAAGGGGTTACTCAAGACCACTAGATTTGGTGTATTTGAGGTGGGGGGTTCCATGTCCATCTTCACCTCTGGTGGGGTTTGCTCTGTTGTGGTCGAGATAGGGCCTAGGTCGTTTGGGATTTTTTCACTAGAATCAGTTGAGGAACTGGAACCCCCATTATGGTTTCCTTCCTTACCAACATCCTTGTTACTTCCAGAGAGCAATTCTCCATCTGACTCTTTAGGTTTAGGGTTTCCAAATTCTTTCTTCTCAAGTTTAATATAGGACAATTCTTTCTTATGTGGCCTTCATGCCTACATAAGTAACAAGCACTAAGGCCACCCAAGACTTCAATTTGGCATTCATGCACCCCATAATACATTTGGAGGTCTAGGAAGTCGGGCACCTCCCAACCAAGCATTAGGGCAATTAGTACCCTAGTTTTTAGGTTAGGGAGGGTGACCCTCCGGTTATCAATCCTCAACACACTGCCCAACAACATCAACAACCATGGGATAACTGCCCATAATTCATGGGGAATGTTTTTCACCAGAAGCCACCTAGGGCTAGACAAAACCATGAGTTCTTCTAAGTTTACCTCGTGCGTCCATGGTATTTCCCTAAGCACACTATTGCCTACCTTCCAAAAAGAGTTTTTAACAATTTTTTGTCGCATTTAATGGCTTTTCAGAAACACCAAAAAAAGCCCCTTTTCAATCATACAATAAAAAGACATAGCGATTCCCATTTTTTTATGCCACACATTCACAAAAAAGTTTTCTATGAATTTCCTTGAGGGTATATTATTAGAATCCATAACAGCGAAGAAGAAAGCAACATTTTTTAACTTCATCCTTTTCGATTTAATCACATCTTGCATTATAGAGTTTGGCGAAACAAGGAGCCTCAATGGCAGGGTGGAGGGTTCCTTACTTCTTTCCCCGCCATTGCTACCAGAGTCCTCGTCATCGCAACTGGAGACAACCTCTAATCACACCCCCTCCACGCAAGGTGAAGAATCCCCGGCCACTACGTCTTTGAAAGTCTTGGTGCTCTCTTTGCCAGTCGGATTTACGCCACCATCTTTTACAAAAGCTTGGGGGAGGGGGAGAACCCCCCTCCATAGAAATGTTGGAAGCCTCTAGTCCCTGCAACGAGGAGTGGGTGTAGGGTACGGAGACCCCAAGACCTCACGAACTCGAACCTGTTCGTGAGTTGCAGAGCCCGCAACTTCTTTCACCACCCGTTCCAATTTTCCCTCTCTTTCGCAGCTCATACAATCTTTTAAAATTGATCTATTTTCACATTTTCATAATGGCATATCATCTTCTTAAAGCAAGGGAACAATCAACATTATTTCTCAGGATCATATTTATACCAAAATAAGACGTGAAAGGTGATTATTCTCCATGCATTCATACACCAAAATTTGATGATCTTCTTTTATGCAACACCCATATAGCATGACTAAGATTTTCATGTTTGATTGTAGAGATTGTAGGATAGATTGGTGCTTCCAATTTCCTTTCCAGCCTTCTTCATGCACAAGCCAAAAATAATGTCTTTCCTTTAATCATTATATTGTTGCATGAATCAATCTGTATTGTTTGTATTAACACAACGATATGGAGGAATGAGGTTTTCTTAGATATTCTAACACAATGACAAGTGGTGTATTATATTGTAGAAAGTGCTCAATTGTTAATGAGTTTTTTGTAATTCTTCGTTTGAAATAAAATGTATTCAATGTTACATTTTGCAATACAATGTCCTTATGTATAGACAATATTCATTCTTTGTAGTTAAATTCAATATCATACACATATGGTTGAAATCTACATTCCTATAATATAATCCAATGATATTATATATATATATTATGATGAACCTAATGAATATATTATTACACACACAACAATAAAATTGTAAGATGGATTCTTGCAAATTGATATTTCTCGATGTTTCCTTTATAGATTATATAATAAGATAGATAAGCTAGTATTATTTGTTTAAAAAATTAATATTTCGTTTCAAAATCATAAATTTATATTAAAAAATATTTTATTCTAAGTTTGTTGAAAATTTTGAGTCTTAGAGTTATTAAGTAATAATTCTTATTTTCTTAATTTTTAAGTCTAAAAAACAAAGGTGATTATTGTATTTGTGATGAATTTGATAGAGTGGAAAAATCTTATAGATTTTGACTTAGGAATATGTATGGATCAAATTTCTTTATAAGTATGATTAGCTTTCAAGCCTCTTGTATGTGATTGCATTTTAAATTTTTTGACTTTCAAAAACATTGTGATTGTGTTGCTTTTTAAATCTTTGACTCTTAAAACAAGGATTGTTAATATGTTACAACAAATTTAGTATAATAGATATCTTTTAATCTTTAACTTAAATCATAATTTGAACAAATTCTTAATTTTAATAAAAAAGAGTTGATTTATACACCTCACAATAAGTTATTGATTTCTAATGAAAAGTAGAGTTAATATTAAAGATGGTGTATTCTTATATAGATACCCTTCAATGTTTGAGTTAAATTTAAAATTAATTTTTTTTAGAATTTTTCAATATGTGACTTAAGTTTATGTTTGAACAATTTCATTTTAAGTCTTTGACTTAAATTTATGTTTAAGTAAAAAATTCAACCAAAAAAATTATATTATTTACACACTAGATAATTTTTTATAAAGGTTTGTTTACTATATTTTTATTTTTAATTTCAACAAATTTAAAGATTTAAAATTTATTCTAAAAAGACATAAGGCTAGGACTATACTCATGAAATTGATACTCTTTAGTCCTTGACTCTTAATTGAAGAACAAAAATGGTCTAGGCTTTGACATTGTTAGAATAAATGGTTTTTACCATTTACCTGCTTAAGTTTACTTAGGCAGAATAGTTTATTAGTTTTACATTTATCTACCATGGGTGGTTTCTATCCTGTATCAGGAAGTTTCTCACCCATCACCAACATTTCATGCCTTTATAGGGCACTCTATATAGTATGTAAATTATCTCATTTTTCATTATATCTTCTGGTGAAATAGCCCGTGTGCTTCTCTTGCTCATTCGTGAAGGTTTATGTTGCAGATGATCTTCCTGGGTTATTTGCTCCAACATGGTATCAGAACCACCCAATCTGCAACTCCTTCTTTGAGAGTTTTCACTGGAGATTTTGTTTGGCATTTGAATTTTTTTAAATTTCAAAATTGCCTTATTTCTATTCTTCATCTTTCTGTGGTTTGAGATTGTTGGGAATGTATTTTGTTGTTTGGTGGTGTTGAAGTTCAATATTGGTGTTGCTATGCTCTTTGGAGTTGCTTGATTCTCAACCTTTTTTCTTCTTGAAGTATTTTGGGAAGGCTTCATTTACAGTATTTGGGAGTTTCTAATTGTTGTTGAAGGTTAATGTCCTTGTATTTTTGGAGATTTTTCATAGTTGATTATGGGGTTCTCATTTTATCCTGTTGTGATTATGTTGAAAATGGGAAACTATAAACAATGGAGAGATGGTATCATAAAACATCTCAGATGGCTTCATTTGTTGCCACATCTATATAATCTAGTTCTCCTTCCTAGCACTGATAGTAAGAAAGTTGTATGGAATTGCAAAAGTGATCATGTCCTAGGAGTTATTACAATGCATATTGATGATGCCACTTTGAATGCTATTGATCATTTTGAGTGCCCTCATATTCTTTGGACTAAAATTTGGGAAATACATGGAGATCCTGATACTCAGATATTTCTAGATGATCTTGTTTCAAATTGTCTTGTGCCTCTTCATTTTTCAAATAGGATACCCTATGATCATGCTACTATGTAGGAGTTTGAATTTTTGGAATACTTTGAGACTTCAGATGAGGATGACAAGGGTTCTTCAGATGAGTGATTCATTGTGCAGAGTCATTGATTGAGGCTCCTATCATTCCTATTCAACAGGACCATTCATTTTGTGTTGATAATTCATTGAGCACGACCAATGATTCATCACAACCAGTATCTCATTGTTTTCCTAATTGGGATTCTTATTTGTCAGACATTGGTTCATTGTTCATAGAATCTCACATTTCAGAGTTGAAAGACACATTTGAGGGTATCTCCCTCCTATTTGATGATAGTTGTAGTACAACTGTTGCCACTCCATCTCAGTCTCTAGAGAGTGTTCAGGATCAGTTTCCAGTGGTACCTTGTTTGTCACCTTCTATTGTGATTGGGCATGTTCTTGATTGGTTCGTGGCATCATTTTCCAAGGTCTTGGTGACACATGAGCAGATTTAAGAGACATCATCATACATTTTCATGCTTCTTTCTTTCAATTCCTATCTAGAGTGGGAAGCATTCCTACATTTGTACTTGGTTTTGTTTCTTCCAAAATGGAGACAAGTTGTTTCTCGACATTGGATCATGTTTTGTCTTCAGGCACTTACCATTTTTGCAGGAGATTACACATTGTGGGGGGGGCTATATAGTCTCTCTCTTTCCCTCTTATGGGGGGCTATTGATTTTATATGTATATACATGGTGTATGTAGTCCTTGGGGGGTGTGATTGAGTCCTCCATCTATGCATTATTTTTGTTATCTTTTTTCTCTTTTAGAGAGGGGTTTTTCCCACAGGGTTTTTCTCCTTTTCTCTAGTTGTGAGAGATTTCTTCTTCTTTTTTGCATTGTAAATGGGTACCTAACATGGTTGTGTAGCCGAGACCCATATTGCATCTTCTTTCTTGTATAACAATTCTCAATTTGGCATGAGGAACAGAGTAGTGGTGTACTGTTGCGCTGGTTTTCGCCGGTCGTTTGTCGTTTTGTTTATCTGCTGGTGGGTTTCGCCAGTTTATTAACACCATGCGGACAAATATCGCCGAACCACCCAGTGAAGACTCGCGCATCTCCACGCTCATTGAAGGTTTGTGGATATCTTTTAGGTTGACATCGTGGGTCCGGTATCCATTGAATAAAAATGATCCGACACCGACGCCAATCCTCAAAGTTTGCCAAAACCAGACTATTCAACTCTATTACCCAATGGGCCAGAAATTGGCATGGTTTAGTTGTATCACCAGTTTAACTAAAATATAAAATAAGTATGATAACTTTGGTTTTAATTTCCAGGACTTTATTAGGGTTGTAGTTGAAAAACCAAAATACATCTGATTTTCTTTAAAATTTTCTTTCAGCTCTTACTAAAGGCAAAGATGAATGGGACGTTCCACAAAACTGTTTGAATAACTTCAAAATTACCAAACAGTTCTGCTTCCAAATTACTGATAATGGTGGGTTAAAAAGATTCAGAAACTAGACAAACTATTTCTTCATGAGAGAAAACTTACCCAAAGAAATTAAAGAATTCCTCCTAAAAGCCAATTGATGTTGATTCACATTAAAAGAACTACCCTTGAGGGATAAGCTTAAATCCTTTTTCATCTTAAGGTCAGTTGAGTTCTGGTCAATTCATGGAATTCAGTGAAGATGTTGGATTTTTTCTTTGTTTTCATTTATTTCCAAGATATGGAGATGAGGGAAAGCTTGGGAGATGATAATTTTCAATGAAGAACAATAAAAACTTAACTATGGGTGCCAATGTTTGCTTTAAGATAGAATGAACAAAGTGTGTAGAGGGGTCTTAATTCATGTCCAGGGTTTGGGAGGCTTGATGAAGTTTGCTCGTTGACCGTTTGTTGTGGTGGTTTCCAAAACTTGGAGAAGGCACTCATAGAAGATTCAATAGGGGAAGGTGTGTCTAACAATAATTCTCACCATATATTTCAATTTAAGTTTATAATGTCTTTATTGATTTTCTTTAAGGATCATTTGGTTTGTTGTGACTTCAATCTTTTCTTCTTCTTTTCTTTTCTAATGGTTTCTTGATTAGTATAACATTTTTTTTACCTTAGCATAATTGCAACAATTTTATTTCTCAAGAATAGGATTTTTATGTGGAAGTGGAGCACTTATTGGAAAATAAAGGAAGAATATTCAAGATTGGATTTTTCTTTCTTAAGAGTACATGTTTTTCAAGTGTATAATTTTTTTCGCATAATTGTAGCATTTTTATCTCTCAAACAATCATGATGTTTTATCTCAATGTAATTTGTTGTTTTCTTTCTTGAATTATCTTTATATGGATGTTGAGGAAATCTTACACTAATACCCATCAATTTTTTCAATAAATATGATTTTTTTTATTTTTTATGTTTTAGTTGTGTTTGCACTATTTGGTTGCAATGTTAGAGAAATTCGTTGAAAAACCTCTAATTTTTTTTATTATAATTTCTTGTTTTCTCCCAAGATGGCTTTGTTTGTGTGTTGGATACACTTGTATTATGAGAGATCTCTTTCCTTAAATCTAGCAAACATGTTTGACAATTTTTTTAGTTTTTGAAAGAATGTTTACATTAACCCAATGAGATTAAGTCTCTTATTGTGTATTGGTGTGTTGGTTTTTCAATTTTAAATTGGTTAACACCAACACATGGATAATAGGACACATGAGCTCAATACTTGGATTCTATATGATCTCTCCCAAAGGTATCATATAATGAATCACTACAATTGCTTGATGTTAAAATCCAAATAATCTCACTTTAGTGTACTTGGAAAGAGGGTGTGCACTTTTCCTTTCTCGATTGTGTATTGGGTCAACTTAGCATGCATCTCTTTACAAATTATTTTTTTAACACTTTTAATTCATATTAAATACATAGAATTACTTCAACAACATCCATTGATCCACTTTGTCTAGGCTTAACTCATATTAAATACATTTTATTTAAAGAATAAAAATTGTTTTTTTAGATATAATTTATTGATTATTTTAGTTTACTAAATATCACCTATCCTCTTAAAGTGTTTTATGCAATGGCCTCTTTAGATAAATTCAAGAGGATATAATATATAAGTCACAACCAAATGGTTCATCATTCCTTCTTGTTCAACCTTAACCAATCTTCATCAGAAATTCAAGATGGCTTTGTATCTTTTTCAACTTCTCTCCACTAGTCTCTTTCTTCAAGAAAATATTTCATCCTCACCTTCCATAACTCATATTTGGTTTTATTAAATTTATCAATATGTGAATGAGAGGTGGAGGCCATTATTTTCAATCCTTCATAAATTTATAGAACCACACAAAGCAAAAGCTCCAACTACAACCAAAAATATTTTAAGACTTTCCAAAAAGGTTTCCTCCTTTGTACAAAACTCTAGCTCTAATACTAGATGTTGAGAAACAAAGTGAAACTGCTACAATAATGTTTCTTAAGGATTATACAAGTCTAAAATTTAATTTTGTAACATTGGATTACTATAAAACATTGTCTATAGATGCATATATCAAAAAATAGATAAAATCAAAAAACCATGAAGTTGCAACATATAATAATAGATTTATGTGGAGAACCCCTTTCAAGAAAAACTCCATAGGAGAAAGAGGGCATGTATGTATTAGTCTTCAATGAACAAGATACAATATCAATACACTTTACACTAACAATATTTTGGCATAACTCGTGTACCTATATAATATGATAATAAACTATTATGTCATACATCCAATATATATGCAAACAGAGAGGTAAAACAATAATTTATTTGACTAAAATAATGGATACCAAAACTATGGTATCATGAAAAAATGTCATGCCCACCTTGGAGAACATCTTCCAAGAATACTAAACATATTCAATGACTTCACATGGATATCATGTGCATAATCAATGTATCCTCAAATATAATATGTAATCGTAAAGGCATCTTTGACTCATAACTTCTCGATGTTCATATCCTGAAGTGTAGTGCTCCATTATAGAGAAGACAATGCATGTGTGTCCCATTCATTATCACAAGATTATGGACTCATCAATCCTATAGCCTAGAATTTGGAAATAGTATTTAGTGAGTCCAAACTCAACTATAACTACTTGTATAGTGTTCCACCTCCCTCACAAATGAATATAACAACTAATACTAAGATTCTAGGTTAATCAAAATTACCAATTATTTCTCCAACTACACCCTAGGTGTCTAAGTACACCCATCCAAGAGTGTTGGAACCACATAAATATGCATAAGATTTACAAGGTTAATGATAATTTAATTTTAGTACAAGAAGTAAAAACATAAAAATCCTTTTTAGATTTTTCTTAATAGAGGTTTAATTTTGAGAGTCATAGTTTACTGAATTTGTCACGTTCAAGAATTTTAAAATGTTAGGTATGTAGAGTTCTTCCAAATCTAATAATTTTTCATTAGGTTAGATTTGCTTATCTTTTCAAGTTCAATGCTTCATATTTTCCTTGTAAATTTGGAATATCACATTAACCTTGATTATGCCACCTTCTCATATCTAACATTGTCAAGCTTGAGGGTTTAGGGAGATGTTGGGTGGAATCAAAAGCATCTTAGGTCAGAGTTTATGTTAATTTTAAATGTTCAAGATATTAAAGCAATGAATTCATAGACCATAGTAAACCCAATCTCATTTGATTTTAACGCCTCATAAATTTCACTTGGAAGCATTTTTGGTCAAACGTTATATTAAGCTTGCATCTAAGATCTTTAATCCATGTATTCATAAACCTTAGCAGGCCCAAACTCATTTGATTTTAAAGCTTTGTAGATTTCACCTATTAAAAGTGTATTTCAAATTTGGAAGGTTTGGGTTTTTGTGAACACAAACTTTACACTAATGAAGTGTATTGGGGTTTTTGCACCCAATCATGTTGTGTGTTCTCTAGCAAAATTGAGATCCTATTTATATCTTGACTCACGAATATTTATTTGTCCTCTAGACCTATTTATGGGGTCACAATAAATTTTGTTTACTTCAACTCCTTGTTCTATGCCCTTTTGTATAGTATGTTACATTAAAAAATGTTTCTTTCAAGTTTCATGATTACTCATAGCAATACACAAAATGAAAGTTCATATCAACACATCCATTACACATCAAGTATGATTGCTAATTATTAATACTTATATTGTCAAACTAAAAAAATTCCTTTTCCATATTTTATTTTTAATGTTAATAAATGAAAAATACATATCATTTATCTCAAAATAATTAACAAAAAGTCTGAGACATTCATCATTAAATATTTAAATTTTAGCTTTTCTAGGGTCGTATTATCATTTCTTCCACACTAGAAAAGCTTGACCCTAGAAAAGCTTTTTGATTCTTGTTATTTTATTTTCCTATTTCAACATATTTACACACATTTACGTCCAATGTTTTTAATCTTCGATTTACCACAAATTATCAAACATATTTTTACAAGAAATTTGTACGCGGTTCCTTCATCTTTTGTAAGGGGAATCTTTCTAGCTT
Source organism: Sequoia sempervirens (assembly GCA_007258455.2). Classification (NCBI taxonomy): domain Eukaryota; kingdom Viridiplantae; phylum Streptophyta; class Pinopsida; order Cupressales; family Cupressaceae; genus Sequoia; species Sequoia sempervirens. The sequence continues at coordinate 1,248 of VDFB02300542.1, read as the reverse complement.
ATTAAATGATAAGGAAATTGATAAATAATATTTTTTAAATATTTTTTTTAATCTTCTTGTTACCTGTTTTTTAGCTTTCAGCTGAAATCAGATTTAGTGTTTATTCTTTGTGTTGTTTGTTTAAACATTTAAAAGATAAACCATAGTCTCCTAAGTTCAATATGCATGAAAACGATTGTCAAATGAAAAAGATTACAGTTTCATTCCAATGTTGCAATTACAACAAATGAGAAAAGAGAATCATATGTGTACAAATGTAATCTTTATTGATAATCATGAAGTGTACATGTCCCTCACAAGCCAAGGGACTAACTTTACTTATTCAATGAAAATAAAGTAACATTTTATACATGAATAAGTAAACAAATACAATGTGCATATAAGGGTGGAGACCAGTCATTGCCTGAGAATGACTGGTTTTGAAGGTTCCCTCTCGTTCTGTTGTTACCCTCGAGCTGCTTGTGTCCTTCCTATCTCCGTAGTGCTCCTAGCTCCTGCATATGACAATCACAATGACATTAGAGCAATTCTCTAAGTAATGAAATATCTTAAACCTTACATAAACACTTACCTATGGATGTATAAACTGATCCCTAAGTGAATTAAATAAGCATGCAAACCTTGGATGTCTTGGAAAACAATGAAGTCATCAAACACATCCAAAATATGCATCTATTTTTCTAACTTGTTTGCTTCATGTGTAGATTTAGGACAAGTCTTGTTACTATTCTGATTCAGTTAAATGCAACATGTGGGATAAATGTGGCTCTCATGAGGGTAGAGCTCAGCATGCTTTGAGAGAAATAGGAAATTGAGCAACTTGATCAAAGATATACATGTTATCAATGCATTAAATCAATATGGAATCACACCAGTTGATCAACTCTCATTATCAAATTCAAAAGATGCAACACATTTTGTTGGATATGTCTTTCAATCTTCTTAAGTGGATCTGTGAACCATGATCCTAATACCTGCAAAACACAACAAACAAACACATTAGAAGATTGAAATGCAAGTTAGAAACATGATTCCTCAAGAAATCCATTTATCAATGCTCTAAATAGGAAAATGAAAGCAATACAATGAGAAATCAACAAAAGAAATTAAATCTTATGAAAGCAATGTAAATTCTTGATCTCTTGAGGGAGTTGGTGCCAATTTGATGTGAAAATTGGCCCTTTCCCAACTCCAATGCTAGCTTTGATGATTTGATGAAGATTGTGATCCACTTTGATGAAGATTGAT
>VDFB02300541.1:0-17684 GCA_007258455.2 Sequoia sempervirens | reverse complement strand
ATCATACACAAATAACATATATGATAAGGACTACCTAAAGGAAATGGATAATGGCTTTCCATGGGATTGGGAACATATAAATTCCCTTCAACAAACCTTTGAACTCAATGCATGCTCTATCTGAAGAAATAAAAAAGATAAATATCTATCCAAACTAGGAGGACAAAATAATTTACTAGATGGGCTCCAAATTAGGATCCTGCATAGTTAAAATCGATTACAAAATACAATATATGAAGGATGAAAGAAAATAATAGCCAATAGAGATGTTGGAACAAGTGACCTCTCCTAAAGATTGGTACCTTTACCTAGACAAAATTGAATAAAAGGATTCTAATTGGTGACTACCTCAATGCTATTGGAATAGCTAATCCCTTTCAATGTGTAATGTGAAAAGAATATGAGGAAACAATCAACCATATTTTAATAAATGTTTTTTTATGAGTTGTCCATGAATTCATCCATCTGTATAGGAAGGTATTTAGGTCTCAAGTCAATCTCTTTTGATATGAGAAATATGGAAGGAAATAATAGAATATTCAATGATAAGGAAAATAGCATGGAAAGTGTCATAAATATAATTGAGAAAGGGATTAGTGAAGTCATGATGGACAAAAATTTACTTTTCCTCATAGAAACCCTTTACCAATTGGGATGGGGAGGTCATGAAAAAATGGGGAACCCCTAACCTATTGCAAAAAAAAATTTCAAACAACCTAAAATAAAAGACTTGTAGAGAAGCAATCAAATGGTTCCCACTACTGGAGAGTAAAGATTAATTTTGATGACACCATGAAGGGAAACCCTAGCATCTTTGGTGTTGACATTGAAATAAGGAATAACTAAAGTGATCTTATCTAGTTATGTCTAAGAAATTACCTATAGGTACCAACAATGAAGAAAAATTCATGAAATTATTAACTGGAATTTAACTCTTCAAGAAGAAAAATATCACAAACATTGATATTCAATGATGAAATTCAAAATAGTAAGGCAATAAAATAGAAATTAAAAAAATAATGGAATCAATACATGTTCATTTCTCAATGAGTTGGATAATGCATTAGTTCACACTGTTGTTGTGAAGGAAATCACACGACTGATTTCCTAGCAAATAAAGCCTATGAAATGGTTAAGGATGAGTTTGTCAAATGCCACAATCACCATTGGCATAATATTCCTTTATGATACTTCTACATCAAATAGTGTTGGCTATTTAAGGTAGGAGAATAAATCAACGTAACATGCTTTAATTTAAACTCCAGTTTTGAATAGGATTCGAAAGCAATTCAAATACTCCTTAAACTTCACTAAAGATGGAGATAATTATACATGCTAGGACTCAGAGGTTGAGTCACCTTAATCCCAATATACATAGTTAAAATTGATCACAAAATGTAATCTTTGAAGGATGAAAGCACATAATGGCCAATAGAGCTATGTTGGAACAAGTGGATTCTCTCAAAGATTGGTGCCTTTCCTTCGAAAAAAACACATAAAAGGATTCTAATTGGTGACTACCTCAATGCTATTGGAATAGCTAAACCATATTAATGTGTAATGTGAAAAGTAGATGAGGAAATAATCAACCATATTTTAACAAATTGTCCCTTTTCCAATGAATGTTGAGAATGACTACATATAGTCTTAATTGGAAATGGGTTATGTCAAGGGAGATACATAATTTGTTTATGAGTTAGCCATGAATTCATACATTTGCACAAGAAGGCATCTAGGTCTCAATTCAATCTCTTATGATATGGGAAATGTGGAAGGAAAGAAAGAATATAACATTCATTGATAAGGAAAATAGCGTGGAAAGGGTTATAAACAAAATTGAGAAAGGGATTAGTGAAGTTATGATGGCCAAAATTTATTTTTCCTCATAGAAACCCCTTACAAATTGGGATGGGGAGACCATGAAAAAATGGGGAACCCTTAGCCTATTGCAAAAGTTTTATTCAAACAACCCCAAAACAAAGACTTGTAGAGAAGTGATCAAATGGTTCCCACTACCTAGAGGGAGACTGAAGATGGATTTTGATGACATTGCAAAGGGAAACCTTGGCATCATTGGTGTCAACATTGTAATAAAGAATGCTTAAAGTGAGCTTATTTAGAATATGTTTAAAAAATTTCCTATAAGTATCAATAATGAAGCAAAATTCATGCCATTATTAATTGGAATGCAACTCTGCAAGAAGAAAATTGTCACAAATATTGATATTGAATGGGACTCCCAAATATGCATCAATACCATTTAGAATAGTAAGGTAATAAACTAGAAATTTAAAAAATTACACAATAAATATTTTGTTTCTCAATGAATTGTATAATGCATTAGGTTTACACTATTATTATAAAGGAAAGCACAAAACTTTCCTATAAAATAAAGCTTTCAAAATGGTTGTGGATGAGATTGTCACATGCCACAATCACCATTGGGATAATATCCCCTTATGATCCTTCTCCTTCGGTAAACACATTGCCTATTTAAGACAAGATCATAAATTAGCATAACATGTTCTAATCTATATTGCAAATTTTGAATAGGATTCATAAGTGATTTGAATCAATGGTAATTTGAAATCTTCGATATATTATAATGAAGCAAACATTATTCTTAAATAGATTTACAAAAATGATGTTTCTAAAATAGAAACAAGATTGAAGAAGAAACAAAACTAAAATTACAAAGTTTCTAAAAGAAACTGAACTGAACAATAGGAGAATGTAATCTAACATTTTCCATACATTATTGACCATTAAATTAAATATTCTAAATATTATTTTAATACCCTCCCTTAATGGTCAATCTATCAACTATAGAAAGACGTTCCTTGATTTTTACAAACTTATTTGGACTAAGAGACTTGGTGAGAATATCAGCAGTCTGATCCTTTGTCGGAACATACTGCAATACTATTGATTCATCTTCGACAAGTTGGCGAATGAAATGATAGTGAAGTTCAACATGCTTTGTCATTTCATGGAAGAATGGATTGTTGGCTAGTTTGAGCACCCCTTGATTGTCATAGTACAAGGGAGAAGGCCCTACTCGAGATATTTGCATGTCTGAAAGCACCCTTCGAAGACAAACTGCCTCACAAGTTGCTTTAATAGTTCCTCGATATTCAACTTTAGTTGAGGAAAGAGCCATTGCCTACTACTTCTTTCTAGTCCATGTGACTGATCTGTACCCAAATTGAATACATACCCTAAAGTATACTTTTTGTCATCCACAAAACCAACCCAATCTAAGTTTGTATAACCAATCAGCTTAGGAACTTTGCAGCTTCCATACAAAATGAAAAAGTTGGAAGTGCATTCAACATATCTCAACACACGCTTCCTTGCAACCAAATGTTCTGATTTAGGGGTTGTCATGAAGTAAGAGATGTAGCTCACTACAAACTGAGATCAGGTCTAGTAGTGGTGAGATAGATGAGGCTTCCTACTAGTTGCTTGAATGTGGATTCATTTTCCATAGGCGAATCTGATTTTACTGAAAGTTTGAGCCCTTTCTCCATAGGTGTTGATGCAGGTTTGTAGTCACTCATCCTAAACTTATCAAGCAAACTGCAAGATACTTAGACCGAGAAATGAAGATGTTGTCAGTTGTCTACCAAACCTCATCATCGAGACAATAATGAAGAAGTCCCAAATTTGTCATGTCAAATGATTGACTGAGATTTTGTTTTATCTCCTCAATCAAATGTTTTGAGCTTCCAATAATGATAAGGTCATCAACATAGACACCCAGTACAAGAATATCATCACCAGAATGTTTGACGTGTATAAATTTGAATCGGAAGGGCTCCTCTGGAAACCATGATCTATAAGGTACTTATAAATTTTCATGTACCATATTTGTGGAGCCTGTTTAAGGCCATGGAGTGCTTTCACAAGTTTGAAAACTTGATGTTATTTACCAAGAACCTTGAAACCAGGAGGCTGAGTCATATAGACTTCTTCCTAGAGATCACCACTGAAGAACACACTCTTGACATCCATTTTATGGACTTTCCAACCAAACTAGGCTGTTGTAGTGAGGACAAGCCAAATAGTACTCATTTTGGCTATAGGAGAAAAAGTATCCTCATATTCAATGTCCTGTGTCTGTTAGAACCCTTTGGCTACCAATCTAGCCTTATACTTGTTGAGGGTTTCGTCAGCCTTGTACTTAACTTTGTACACCCATTTGCAGCCAATGGGCTTCTTCCCAGGTGGAAGATCAAAAAACACCCAAGTGTTATTCTTTAGAAGGCTATGATGTTTAGCTTCCATAGCCTGTTCCCACTCAAGTATGCCTTTAGCCTCAGAATATGTTTGAGGCTCAGAGATGTTGTGTAAATTGGCCATGAGAGAAAAGTTAACAATGTTTTGTTGCTTGCACTTTTTTTGTGTAGTTCTACCCTCGATCGACTCATCATCATGAAGATCACTAATGATCTTGGAGTACCATTTAGGCTGGAGAGTAGAAGTACTAATATCTGAAGTAGATGGAGCAACATCACCAGGTGTGGCTAGTACAAAATCAGCTGGATCAAGATCTAGATTATCCTGAGGAGGGGTGGGTAGTGGAACATTTTCTTGAGGTGGCTACTCAACTGCAGAATCCCTCCCATCATGTGAACTTAGGGGAAGACAGACACCCAATTCAAAAGCTTTCAGAGGCTAATCCTCAAGATGCATAGAAGTAGAAGACTGAAAGAAAGGCCCGGTAGCTTCATCAACCACAACATCACGACTGAAGATGAGATGATCTGTATCTACATCAATTAGTCTGTATGCCTTATGATTTTCACTATAACTAGTGAACATGAGTTTATGGCTTTTGGAATTCGGCTTAGTGTACTTGGCATCTGGAATCCAAACATGAGTTGTTGAGCCAAAAACTTTTAAGTGGTTGATTTTAAGCTTGTGTCCAGACTAGGCTTCTTTAGGAGTCATCTTCTTAACTGCATGAGTTGGAGACTAGTTCAAAAGATAGACTATAGTACAAGCTACTTCAGCCCAATATTTCTTAGGAACATGTATCTGCTCCAACATAGAACGAGCCATTTTAGTGATGGTGTGGTTTCTACTTTCTATGACACCATTCTACTAGGTAAAAGCACAATAGTGTGTCACACTTTTGGCCAAATAAATGGCTCTGAGTGAACTATTTTTGGCCGAAAGAGATTAGGCCGAGTGGTTTTTGGCCGAAACCATGTGGCGCTAACATGGCAAGCACATTTTCGGTTGAAGAGGTTTTGACATAAAGCTACTCGGTCGAATACAGCTGGCCAAAAACATGGAAAAAGTGAGTGTATCTGGTGTTTATAGCTTGGAAATATCAAGGCATTTTTGACTGAGTAAGTTTTAGCCGAGAATGTCTAGTTGGCATCCTACCTGGCAACCAACTCATCATTTTTTTAGAATTTTCTAAAACATTCAACTTTAACAGAGTATTTCTCTAGTTAGAATGATCTTTCTCAAAAAATAAAAATACTCTTTGTAGAGCTCGGCGGAGAATCCAAATATATATATTTTAATATTTTGATTAGTTTTTAATATATTTTATTTTTAAAATAATGCAAGTAGGTTTTAAAAAAAAAAAAACGCTGATTAGAAATTAAAAGATAATATTGTTCTATTAAAAAATTTAAAAAATCTTATGGGGCACAAGAGGAGAGAGAGTCTCTTCAAAAAGGGTATATTTTTTTTTGAAAATGATTAAAAATTGAAGATAGTTGGTAATCGTGAAAACCGGCCAAATTCTATTACGTTTGACTTTAAACATTATTGCAAGAAAAAATATACATCCAAATTTGATTTTTTTTCCATGCCAAGATAATAGCTACTTATTTGGAGAAAAAAGTGTATGTTCTGAAGTTTTTTCACCTATTTCTTGACGCACTCGAAGTCACTCTTTTCTAAAATTTTTAGCATTCCAAAATTTTTCCTTAAATTGATAAAAATATAATGAAAACAATTTTTTTTTAAATTTTAAAAATTATAGGAATAAACTACATCAAAAGTTCCACATTTCATTAGTTTACACCATTTTGAAATTCAAAACATAAAGACCATTTTTATGTGGTCGAAGTTTAGTATTTTTTTTGTTGTTGGTCGATTCCTTTATAAAGTGTGACACAGGTTTGTGTTTTTACCCTATTGTGGGGTGTATGGTGTGGTTAGTTGGTGCTTAATGCCATGTGCAACATAGAATGTGGAGAAATCAGAAGAACAAAATTCCCCCCACCCCCCATTATCAGACCTAAGAGTAACTATTGAAGAACCAAACTCTTTTTCAACTAAGGCCTTATACTGCTGAAATATATAAAACACACCTGATTTATTTTTTCAAAAATTACACCCACATTTTTCTATTGAAAACATAAAAAAATAATAGAAAATACCTGCAACCAATAATTGAAGAAGTATTTATTGGACCACATAAATGAGCGTGAACCAACTATAATGCATTGGAAGCTCGCCGTGAATCACCATCTGAGAATGGAGTCTGGTGCTACTTTCTAGCTTAACAAGCCTCACATACTCCATGATTCTGAGTCTAAATTGTAGGGAGGTCACCAACCAAATCATCACAAGCTAATTGAGAGAGATATTGCATGTTTAGGTGCCCATAACACTGATGCTAGACACTGTTGAGGGATGTACTCCTGGCTACCATAGTGTGCTCTTGAGAATCACTAGAGTCAATGAGTCTATAAAGACCATGAACCTCAATGACCTAAACAACTGTGGTGAGTGTCTCTCTATCAACAATGTTGCAAGTGTGATTGCTAAAAATGATATCCAATTGAGGAGAGTGTCATAATCTAAATAATAGAAAGAAGGTTCAACTCCATGCTAGGTATGAAGTATACATCGAGAAATATTAAATTTCTCCCTCCAGAATGAATCTACAAGTTGCCCTTGTTGACAACAGTATACTCTTAGCCTCCAAAGATAACAAAATCTAAGAAAGGCATGTATTCAATGAACCAATCCTGATGATGAGTGAAGTGTTGAGAAGCACCTAAATCAATGTACTAGGTAGAAGATTTCATAGGATCTGTAGGACTCTTGGCCATGAAGGAATAAAAAGCAGACTCCTGCTCAGTGTGCTCTGCAACATTAGCCTTATGTTTTGACTCTCCTTGCTTGTTTTGTTTAGAAGCCAAGCGTTTCCGACAATCTTTCTTCATGTGGCCAAACTTATGGCAGTATTTACATTGAACATTCTTCTTCTTAGAAGAATCTGAAGACTGTGCTTGACTGGATTGCTGAGAGGGTTGATTTTTTCCCTTGTTCCTCTAAAAGGTCTTAGCAGGAAATGCTTGCTTTGTGGAGGATGAATTATCCCCGCTATCAAATTGTTGTTTCCAATGATCCTGCTGCAGAAGTATGGTGCAAAGATCTAAAAACTTCAAATCAACATTAGCTGAAGTAATGTTGAGAGTCTCGATAAAATGGTCATAAGATTTTGGTAGACTTTTCAAAGTGATTACTACCATGCCTTCTTCCTCCATTTTCTAGCCAATAGCCTCAAGTTGATCTCAGATGTCCTTGATCCTGGTCAAGTGTGCTTGAAAATATGCTTTCTCATGGACATCATGATAGAAAACAACATGTTCTTTAGGAAGAACACATGAATTTTTTTGGAAGTTTCATGAAGATCCTTTAGATGATCCCAAATCTCCTAAGTTGCTAATTTACCAGACAAAACTTGAGGAAGTTGATTATCGATGATAGAAAGCTTAATGAGCATCATCACTTTTCTTGGTCTTTATCACTCGATGTTGGTCGTGTCTTATTACCCAGAATGATCTAATCAAGGCAACAATATTCAAAGATAGTCATCATTTGTTGCTTCCACGTGTTGTAGTTACACTCATTGAATTTCTAATTACCCTCCAACATAATATGTGATAAAAAGGCCATTTTTCATAGAATTTGACAAAGAGGCACAAAACCCCACAAATGCAAAAAAATGTCAAAAAATGATTGCACCAATTTTGAGGTAGAGAGTAGAGGGGCACACACACTGAATAAACAACAAATTCACCCAAAATAGGCAAATAATAAATGAAAAGAATCAATTGAAATCAGCAAAACCCTAGGTAGATTTGTGAGAAACCTTCAAAAAGATGGTAAGAAATAAAAAACTCAGAAAATGGCACCAAGAGTAGTCACGAACATAACAGAGAAAATTTGAAGCCAATGAATGAAGAAATCACGTATAAAATCTACTGAGAAAAAAATCGTGATCATAACCAGTAAAAAAACATTGGTAAAAATGCACCTCAAAACTAAAGAAATCACACCCAAAAAAAGGTGAAAATCATGGTCACAGTTAGGTGAAAAATGCGACCCAAAATAGGTGAAAAATCACATCACAAATAGGAGAAAAGATTGATAGAAAAAGCACGTCCAAAGAAACCCTCATTTTTGCAAAAAGTTACACAATCTTTCACCCAACAAACAAGCATGAATTTTGGCAAAAGAAAGTCGGGATTTGAAACCTACAAATTTTTAGACCAAGGAGGCATGAAAGAATTGAACAAAAAGATTTTGCAAAGATCTTTGATTTTTTTTTATTCAGAAATAAATTCCTTGAATTTTAAAAAAATCAATTATTTTGTTCTAATATCATGAAACAATCGCAATTTGAAATCTTTGATATATTATTATGAAGCAAAAGTGCTTCTTAAATAGATTTACAAAATTGATGTTTCTAAAATAGAAACAAGATCAAAGAAGAAACAAAACTAAGATTACAAAGTTTCTAAAGAAACTGAAGCAAACAACAAAAGAATGTAATCTAATATTTTAGATACATTATTGACCATTAAATGAAATATTCTAGATATTATTTTAATATGATTCACATACTCCTCAAACTTCACTAAAGATGGAGATAAATAGGCATACACATCTCCTATTTAGAGGCAACAATAAAATGTAGATCTGTAGTACAATTTGTCGTTGTGATGTTGTGGATGCCTCCACACAACTTTGAAGAGCGTTCAAAATAGAAAAGAAAATGAAGAGAATGACATTCAAAAGGTTATTAGTTGTATCCTCTTCGAAGTTGAGCACACTCATGATAACAAACTTGTCTAGATCATCCTAGAAAATTTCACAATGATCTTTGGAAAAAAAAAACATTAGAGTATTGTCGTTGTGGATGACCTTATTCATGATTGGTTGAAGCATTTGGCATTTGATGCTATAAATCCTTTTATTGCAACAAAAAATGGGAACATCATTAGGATCTTTGACATAGGCATGACACGTCGTAGCGAGGAACATAAGAAAGAAATTAGGGGAGAGGGGCCCATAATGGAGCAAGGTCCAATAGTGGGGATAGAAATAGTCTTCAGTGGGTCCCATTGTGGAGCACTTTAATATCCAATTGCAAAACACTTTTTGCCCATAAAGTATGCAAAGTGACAAATCATGTGATGCCACATCAGCGCACCAATAAAACATGACTTAGTTCATCGCTATCGGTCTCACTTCTTTTTTGGGCCTTTTTGGATACCTCAACAAAAATCATGCTGATGTGGCATCATATTTGATGATGTGGCCCTAAAACGAAATATAGAAGTACATGAGTTGCCAAATAAACTGTTGTACAAAATTGGGAGTGATTTGAAATTTCCACGTAAGATTTTGAGAAATGCAAAGTTAGGGTGCTCCACTATGGGCCCCTCTCCCCTACCTTGTTTAGGGAAGGCATAGAAAGGGACACCATGGAAAATTTTAACTTCTACATTGCTCACATGCCTTATATCATGACTCCTACATAGATTGAGCATGCTTTCGAGGTTTCTTAAGGCCTATGCTACGCAGTCCACCACAACACAAAGATGGCCAATACTTAGAACTCTGAAATCCTTCTTAAAGGATAAGATGTATTTCTATTGGAAATATGTTACCTTTATAATTGCAACTTATCTATATATGTGTGTACACATATACATATAAACATACATATATACATGTTATATATATGTGTATGTTTATATATATATATATATATATATATATATATATGTATGTATGTATGTATGTATGTATGTATGTATGTATGTATGTATGTATGTATGTATGTATGTATATTATCTACATTATTTATTATGTTTACATTGTTTATTATATTTTTGTTTAAAGAATTAATTTTATTTACTTAAGAATTAATTATTTAGTTATGAATTATTTTATAAATTTAGTTTTTTAAATATATGTCAATTACATTTTATTTTTTATATAAGATAAGTATATGAGACTCTTTAATGCCATTGTAGAAAACCTCTAAACATTAATTAACAAATAAAACTTTAAAAATTTATTTAATTTCATTACACAATCTATTAATTTATTTTAAATCTAATTTAATTAATTTCACTGCATAATCTATTTATTTTAACCAACTTCCAAAGGCACAATAATAGATTTAATTTACCAAAATAATTTAATTTGAATGGTGTCTTGGGAGTCATTCCAATCCATATGAACTGTTGCTTGTTTTCCATGTCTCTATTTATTTATTTGGGAGGTTTGGAAGCTGCCTCCACCTTTACTTATATGTGTGAACACAAATTAAATGCTTCCAGTCAATTGATAAAAAAAAGAATTGAATTTTTTTATGGGAATGAATTATAACTTTCCAAAGTAAACCAAAGCCAGTCACACTAGGGAAAGAAAAATAAAGTCAAAAGCTTCTAGTCATTGAGAAAAATCAGAGTTGGAGTTCCCTGTGGGAATGAATTACAACTTTTCAGAATAAAACAAAGTCATACAAATTAGTCAAAGAAAAGATAAAATAAAAAGCTTTCAGTCTTTGATAAAAATCACACCTGAACTTCCTTGTTGAAATGAATTACAAATTTTCAAAGTAAACCAACTCCAAGTTGCACAAATTAGTTGAAGAAAAGATAAAATAAAAAACTTCCAGTTATGAAGAAAAATCAGCATTGAACTTTCCTATTGAAATGAACAACTTTTCAAAATAAACCAAAAATCATACAAAGAATTTGAACTTTCAACTTTTCAAAGTAAATCAAATCACACAAAGAATTGAACTGTCCCGATTGAATTACAACTTCTCAGAATAAACCAAAACCACACAAATTAGTGAATGAAAGTTCTGAATCCTTTCCTTCTTAATTACTCTCACTTTCGTTCTTATCTTTTCATTTCTGCTGTGGAATGGGCCAATTTTTGTTGGAATAGGAGAGTAGAACAGAGACATAATAAAATGGCAACCGCAGATTTAACACAAATTATATTAAATGATCAATAACATTACATATATAATATCCTATAACAGCTTTGCAGAGCTGGACTCTGCTAGAGAGAGTGAATAGCCCATTACATCTGCCTCTATTTATAGAGGGCTTGGAGCTTTCTGGAATATGGAACAGTAAAATCATATGCAAATGCCATGGTCGGTGAGAACTCTCCAGAATGGTCGGTGGGAGAAGTTTTTGTGTTAAATGCTATGTTTGAAATCTGCATACGTTAGGTGGAGGCTTGGGTAGGTCAGTGATAGTAGTTGGTAGAAATTATAAGAATGTTCTAACACTCCCCCCTAATTTCTACCATCAACAGCTAATTATATCAATATTACATCATTGTCTTTCATCATCTGAGCTTTAGCTCATACAAACACAAACACTATTTTATTTTATCTGCTGCTTTTCACTACTTTCTCAGCTCTGCAGAGCTGGGCTAGACTCACAAACTTTGATAGAAATTTGCTCCGATCTATACAACTCCTTGATGCCAATTCGATGATGTTTTCAAACTGCCAATTCCTTACGTGATGCCCACATTTTTCAAAACCTCTTAAAAGCTTTCATCTGTCACAAATAGTGACAGGATCTCCTCTTAACATAGCTCTTGACATCTGTCACAAATGGTGAAAGGATCACCTCCAAAATCTTGCCTGACGTCTGTCACAAATGGTGATAGGATCTCCTCCTTTTCCTTTTGACGTCTGTCACAAATGGTGACATGATTTCCTCATCAAATTCACCTTCGATTATAGAAATCGCCAGCTTTACGCTTTGCTCTGGCTCCTCATTTTGATTTCATTGGCTGCAATCTGGCAGTGATTCGATCTCCTTTCAGCATCCTTTATTTCACAATTTGCAATTTACTGTTCTCTTAGATCTGCAACATCCTTAGTCAAGCTGTGAGCTCCTTTCAATCTTTAATGCTCCAAATGGCGGTTGCTTCTCCTTGCATCGACTCTTCCACAATCTCTAATTCAAATGTGATTCCCTCTGCTAAGGGACGGCAGCTCCTTTAGCCTGTGATCTCCAACCACATCTAGCACTGGTAGTTTCTCCACAGCTGCAGCTTGGCGATCCACACCTTTTTTGCAGCGATCCTCTCCAACTTCAAACACTTCTGCAGCTTCAGAAACATGTGCTCCCAATCCTCTGACAGTTTGAAGCCCACGATCCTTTCTCTGCTCTCACCTGCACTCTTCTTCAATAACTTGACTTTCTCTTCAAAGCAGTGGCCTGCTATTTTCAAACCGGAAGGGACCGGCTTAAAGATAACACACTAAGGTTTGACTTCCTATGTGGCTCTGGGTCCCACTCTTACACCGTTCGGTCGGATTCTTTGATCTATTTTCATCTTCCGTTTCCCGTTTTCTTTTCCACTGCACTCTTCTGACTCTCTGACAGTCACGGTCACTGCAACTTCTGCCCAATGCTGTCACACTCGTTGATAATGAAAGCGACGGGATAAGTTTGAATTTAAATTTCGAATCTGCCCCTCCCGCTCAATCAGAAGCAGCAACAGGAGGATTTCTAGTGCAAGATTTCTCTGTAGAGCATGTCGCAGAAACTGAAGCAGATTTGGTGTACTCCTGGCCTGTGCCAAGATGGGAGCTTTGGAACAGAGTGTGGACATCCATCAAACTAAAGCGGCATTTTTATCAGATATTACAGTTCGAAATCCTCTGGTAGACATGTATGCAAAATGCGGAAGCACAAACAGGGAACGTGAACTGTTTGAACGGTTGCCTCAAATAAAGCGGTCTCATGGAATGCTATTATTGCAGGATATACACAAAATGTGTTCACTGAAAAGAATTTATAAACTTTTAACTAAATGCAATTGGCAGCCGTAAAGCCAGTCCTCGCAACCTTTGCCAGTATTCCTCCAGCCTCTGCCAAAATGGGAGCTTTGGAACATGGCATGGACATTCATCCCAGGAAAATGAATAGAGGAATTCTGTCAGATGTTGTAGTTGCAACTGCCCTGGTAGACATGTATGCAAAAATGTTGAAGCATTGACAAGGCACGAGAACTGTTTGACAGAATGCCTCAAAGAAATGTTGTTCTCATGGAAAGCCCTGGTTGCAGGATATTACCAAAATGCATCCGAAGACATCAAATTATTAAGGTTCTTATTATTCTTTATTGCATGTTTTCATGATTGAAAGCTATCACTTAAGGTATGGGTTCTTTGATATATAAGAATGTTTGAGATTCTATCATGGATTCTTTGATCTTTAAGTATAATATTTTTTTAAAAGAGATGAATCTCATAAGTCTTTTATAGGCTTATTATTGAGGTAAACATATTGATGAAACCATTACAATATCAATGATGTTACATTTTATATTCAAAATTATTTCTATTGATAATCCCTTCGATTTGGATGTTTAGTTTAATAAGTTAGCTATAAATATTTGTGATGCTAATGACCAAGTTGTAGTATATGATGATTCATTCCTTTGGTTTGTAGCATTCCAACAATTAGATACAAAATATGCTAAGAGAGAAGTTCTAACAAAAGAAGATGAATAAACTAATAATGAAGTCAACTTAGCATTATTTATTAATAAATTTGCTAGTAGATTTATTAATGAATTTGGTTATAGAAATGAGTCTCATATAGCATGTACAATGAATGTGATAAAAATTAGAGAGCCTTCAATATGAAAAACTAGGTCCTTCACATGTGGTGCCTCAACTTTCCATATTAGCTTTAATGATCTAAATGATGGTTTGGGCTACATATATGACTCAAGTGTATATGATTTTTTCTATTTTGATCATAGCATTAGTTTTTCCTGGTCCAATAATATTTTACAAACATTAATTTAAAGCTAACCAAATTGATAGTAGAAGTAATATTTGGATCTTTGTGCAAATGAAGAAGATAAGCTACACATTTTAGGTGACCTATAGAATTAACCCAATATAGTTTACTTAGAGAATTTTCCTATATTTGAGAGTTTTCATTGGGATTTCCTAATAAAAAGTTTTCTTTATAAAAATTAGGTAGCCTAGTATGTCATTTTGTAACATGTGAATATGAGGCATTTAAGTTTGACATTAATATATCTAACGTGGTTTGGATTTAGGACAATTCCAAGGCATTAGATTATGAAGAATTTTATTTTCCTATGTGTTGGGATAGATTCACTTTCCAATAATGATGAACCATGTAATGTTAGCGTAAATACTAGATGCAACTATGGTAATGTTAATATGCATGATTTCTATGTGTTGCATAGTGAGCTATTTGATTTATATAAGGGCCTAAAAGTTAATTTTTATTCTTGATCTTCAACCAAAATATGCCCATGTGTACATTCTTGAATGTATGAGAATATTTATATTTTAGCTAGGTAGTAATTGCATTATAATGAAAAGAATGGGATAACTAATCTAATTTTTTGTTTTTGATTTAGGGAAGTATTAGTTGTATGTTTTCCTATAACCTTTAGGCACAAGAGGTCTTGTAAAGGATAGTGTATCACATTTTTTGTATGGGTCATTTTAGCTTCATATGTATGCTAGAATCTTCTTAGTCACAATTGCATGTCTCTAATATGTGGGAATGTTGTTCATTGCAAGCCTTTAAGTTTTAAGTTTCTCTTTCTTTTATGTTTAATTTATATTTGTACATATGTAATTCTTGTGCATTTTAGTTTGTGGCCTTATTTTATTCTTCTCCCTATCTTCTTGATTTGGTATGCTCTATTAGAGACTTCTAGATTCTTGTTGTACCTTTTGGACATTTAAGTCCCTAACAAGAGGTGTTGTTGACATCCATTCTTGTAATAACCTATTTCTATCTCTTTATAGTGTTTTGGCATGCTTAACATTGACAATCAATCCAAAAAATCAAATTAGGGTTTCATCCTTGTGTCTTTACCTAGCTATATGATTGATACCCTTTTTTATTTGTTTCCCCACATACGTTTATTAAATATTTTATGATTTTAATAATATTTTATGTTATAATGATGGTGGAATATTATAGCAATGCCTAAGCCCCTACTTTTCCCCATGTAGTTTATTTCTAATTGACCATTGACTTATTATGATAGGTGAAAAATTATTTTTGTATTTGCTCTACAAGACACTCTCACTTTTGTGTTGGCACATTAGTAAATTTGTACAAAGTCACATGTATTCTCTTTACTCTATACATGAACAGAAATGGTTGAATTATTTGTTGTGAATTCTATCATTTATCCATTCAAAAAAGAGTTGTTTGTAGTTTTATTTTCTAGATGTCATGGACTTAAGGGTCAAATAGTTATTGGTCAAGATGAAAGTAGGTGGATGCCTAATTGGGCTTGCATTATAAAGGAGTAATTCCAAATATAGCCAAGTGGCCCAATGATTTATGTTTTGTGGAATTTATATTTATTAGATGTTATCCTTTGTGAAGGGAAAGGAGAGTGTGACATGTTCTATTTTTTTAAGAAATGAAAAATTGGCTAAACAAGTGGATTGTAACTTCAATGATTATGTTTCATCCTAAAGTGAAGAGATTACATTAGTAATACATTTGTTGTATGTATTGCACTTTCACTATATTTTTTATCACAATTGTGGCTCCACAAATCCTAAAGACAACACAAAAACCTAATTCTAGTGAATGTTGAGATTGGTTTGTGGGATAAAGTTATGATTAGATAGTAGAAACAACAAAAACTATATGTAAGAATTGGAAATATTTGCTTCATCATTAGGCTCTTCTATATCAAGGTAGGTTTTCCCAAAGGTATTTTGATAGGACAATAAAAGAGATAAAAATATCACTTAATTCATCAACAACTAGACCTACTATATGATAACCCCTTTGTTACATCAAAAATTGAATACCCTAACAATTTCACATTTTGTTTTAGGATTTCTTTAGTGACCATTCCCATATCATATTTAGGGATCATTTTAACCTCAACCTTAGTCATTTTTCCTTCACCACATTACCAAATTTTCTATCGCATTTTGGTTCTTCTTACTTGTTGGCATATAGTTGTCATTGATGTCAAAAGAGCAAATCATGCAAAGGAGATTGTTGACATAATGACAAAGGATGAATGTGAGAGCAGTGGATCTGATGGAAAATTAGGCTATAGATTCAATGTGGGTTTTTTGAGAGCATTCGAGTGATGTGCTTTGCAGATCCAACAGTTGATGAATACACCTAAGAATGAACTATTTCTTCAATCGAGTGATATTAGGGTTTACAGATAAACCCTAATAGGTTTATAGTCATGGTGTCGTGAACATAAATTATATTTTTTTGGTGACTTGGCATTGCAAGTTGCAAGTCACATAAGTAATAACTTGTGTCATTGATCCCGTAGAGGTGATCAACTCATCTGCCTAGCACTTTAAAGTTATACATTTCCATCAGTTTAGCGGGACACTAATGTATCGGTAGGAGTCAAGCTGGAGTCTCTTGGAAAGCCTGAAAACTATCTTATCAGTGAGACAATTCAATGTCGATAGGAGTCAAGCAGAAGTCTCTTCGACGACCCGATGATCATTTCATCAACAAGACACTTGTGTATCGATATGTGTCTAGAAGGAATCTCTTCAATGGAGCGATAAGGAGTAAGGAGAGATTTATCAGTGTGAGTGAATGTTTTTGGTGGGACCTTGTTCACAGTCCCTTCAATGGTCTGATAACTGTGGTGGGACTCGGAGCTATGGCAAGACCGTGAGATCATGGAAGTCTAGAACTTTAGAACCACAAATCGAGGGTTGTGAAGTTTTGGAAACCTCTAACTTACTGACCCAGCCATGATGACCGTTGATGAAGGTGGGACCCAATAGGCTGACGATGGAGTTTAGTGATGTCAAAGGTGTATATGCGGTAGTTTCCCACATATCCCACTGAGAATTCAATGGAGCCTGATCAAGAACCGTGGGGCTAGCAGGGAACGGTGAATATTGATCCTTGGAGATCGAATGGTGCTTGTTGTAGAGTCTTGGTAAGACTAGATAGTGGAAGGTGACAATGTAGACACATGGACATATGATGACAACATGTGGACCCCACATTGTAATGCTGTATTGGGGATTGTTGTTTTCATCAGAGTGCCATTCTATCATCGGTAGGACTCTCAAGGCATTCCCTTCGATGCAGCAATGGTAACCTTCATCAGTGAAACAAAGCGATATCGCCAGGACTGTGGAGCTAGTCCCTATGATAAGGCAATGAGAGAATGGATGCCAACTGTGGGACCCGATAAGGTAAGGATGACGAAAATTCAAAGAGCGAATGAAAGGATGACATGTGGTGACGACCTTTCTAATGGACCTCATGTATGGAAAGTAGTGTATCGAGGAGATCTACGATGCAAATTGTTTGGCAATTGATCCAATGGTCATTGTCATTCAGTGGAGATCGACG